>CAUYLG010006818.1:0-28213 GCA_963573385.1 Cacajao melanocephalus | reverse complement strand
CCGTGTTTATTGTGTTTTTTTTGAATTGTGGGCTGTTTAATTTTTTCAAAGGAGTTCACTCCATTTTTTTAATTAATCTTGGGTTTTTTGTCTCTGTTTTTTTTTTTTTTTTTTTTTTTTTTTTTTTTTTCTGTGGGTTTGTTACATATGGCCTTATTGTGTTAAAGTATATTCTTTCTATATCTGAGTTGTTGAGAATTTTTATCACGAAGGGATATTGAATTTTCTCAAATACATTTTTCTGTGTCTACTAAGATAATTATTTGGCTTTTATCCTTTATTCTGTTAATGTGGTGTATCATATTTATTGATTTATGTATGTTGAACCATCCTTGCATCCCTACTAGTTATGTTGTATAATTTTTCAATGTGCTGTTGGATTCAATTTACTAATAGAGGCATTTGCAGCTTAAATGTCCCTCTAACACTAAGTTAGCTATATCCCATATACTTTGCTGTCTTCTCAGTCTTCAAACAGTGAAAAATAGGAGAAAAAAATAAACAAGTGGATAAATTATTCATTCTCTCTCCTGCATTAATCAAGGAATCTGACCCTCAGTGATACAATGTTGTGCATTCTGAAAATCTTAGTGGATAAATAGCTAATCTATGGTTGCATTTGCTTTAAAACTTACAGTTAACAATGAAATGGATGCCTTATACTGTTTTTTCCTTCTTCATTGACATCTCTTTATCTCTCCTCTTGTTGCACTTGTCCCTCCAATAAAACGTTATCCTATAATTGCTATATCAGGATCTGTGTTCTAAAAAACCAGGCTAAGATGTACCTGGCAATCCTTTACTGCTTCCCTAATCGGTGCTATAATCTCATCTTTCTGAAGTAAATTATTTCTCTAAATGTGCCAGATACATGCTATAAACATTCACAAATTTTATATTTGCATTAACTGTTGTTTGCTTAGAACATCCTCCATGGATTCACTTGGCCATGTTCTGTTCACCTTTTAAGGTTTAGCATAAATATCAAACTCCAAACACAATGTTTCTCTCTTCCTTATCCTAAGATTATTCTTTGAGGTCTCTAGGGCTATGGATATAGCTCTTCTATAACATTGCATATACTCATCTCTCTTTCAACTGTAAGATTCTTGAAGGCAGAAACTGTGTCCCATGTCCCATGTCTCATGTGTCTCTGTGTTCCCTGAGTTTAAAAAGTTACTTGGCAAAAGGAATCACTAAAATGTTATTGAATTAAATTGATTCCATGCTATAAAACACAATTCATAGGAAATTGGCTGTAGTTATTACTGTAAAATTTCAGGCAGAAAGCACATAAAAAGAAGGCACATTTATCATCATTAGACAAAATAGATAAATCTGTAAATATATACTCAGAAGTAGCTATCTTGCCACATTTCTCATAGCTTTAAAGGAGAAGATTGCTTAAACACTAGAAGACAACATAATGGAGAAATGTTCCACACTTTGGATTCCATTTGTGCTTGGTAGTTGAAGATAAACCACTGGAAAAAATGGTGATAACGATAATAAAATCATTGAGCCTATAATGACTTGGGTGTATGAATTCAAAAGCCACAGGGCCTTTTTCTCCAATGATTCAAGTTAACAAAAGATACTCTGATATGCTGCATAGTTTACCTTATAATTTTTTTAAGTCTAAGAATGTATAATGATGGCTGAAGTATAAAGGTTTTAAAACAAATGATAGGCAGACGTTAATGTAATTTTTAGTACTGTGTTCTATGTCCTCTGACTTCAAAATTGCAGCACATTTTACACACCATTATCAGTGATACCAGATCACAGAATATTTCTGAAATAAGCATATCATTTTACTGTTTATATTTTTAATCCCTTTAAGTATTACTATGGGATATAAAAATGCACTGCAATCCCTTTATAGCTATATAAATGCTGTGGGTTAAATTATCCAAATTTGTATACCTCAAGTACTTGACGTGAAATGTATGCTGTTTATTTCTGTAGAATAAAAAACAAGGTAAATATTAACTCATATTTTTGTTACTGTTACAAGTAACAATAAATTCATTTCTCTTCAAACTGAAATAAATAGTTTTAAGAAAACATTTTTCAGTTTTGGGTTTAAAGAAAAACATATTAATGAAATATTAACAGAATATGATAACTGTCTATATTTTAAAATTTATATGTTACAAGAAGGGCATGTTCAAAAGTTAAAAATAGCCTGAGTGTAAATTTAAAATGAAGTTTTCTCTTCTTATTTAGTTAGAAACTAGAGAGTTAAAAAAGACCAACACAAGTAAAAATCACTCTTTCTGTTGCACTATGCTTCTATATTTAGTTATGCCTATGTATACCTATACACACATATATACACATATACATTTATATGTATACATATGTGTGTGTATCTGTGTGTTTTACAGTTAATGATATGTTTTGCAGATCTGAGAAGAATGGGCTTCTAGAGCCAATGGGATAGCAAAAATGTCAGAGAAAGGGTAACAATTTTAGAAACATTATGAGAGAGGCAACTTGGAGACAACAAGAACAAACAATGGGATTTGGGATTGAGTTTGTTTTTAATGAGAGCATTCTCTACCACCTCCCAGTGGAATCATTTGTAAACTCAAGACCACTAGATACCCTCTGGGAGTAATTGTATTTTTAATGTCATCTGTGAAAAGTGTTTTATTTCAGTGTTAATCTGTGTAAAAACAGAGGTGGCTTGCTAAATCAGCCCTCAGTGTCAAAATTCATTCATGTCTTCAGCCAATGCCATTGAAGGCATACCCCAAGCCAGCCATTTATTGATTGGCTGTCATAATATATTGATGAGCCAGATAACATCCCAGACTTCAGGGGCCCTCGACATGCACTTGGCTGGGGAAACACATTCCATGTGTGTACATACAAATTAATTACAAAGGAGAATAATAAAGGTCAATAAAATCAAAGCACTAGGTGTCCTGCATACACATAGACCAAGCATGTATCCTAGTTTAGGGACTCCTCTCAATTCTTAGAAAAAACATAAAGGCTGGTTTTATTACACAATTTGATTTTGAAATTATTAATCCAATTATTCATTGAATATAAATATATACCAAATAATGAATTATTTAGCTTTCATGCATGAAAGCACATTGTAGAAAGAACATGGACATTAATGTTCGACACTTACAATTCTTGATCTCCCTAACTTGTTAACATGTAGGTATTAACATACATGTAAAATTAGGAAATTAATTCACCAATCTGTTTCCTCTCCTGCAAAGGAAAGATAATGTAAACTTTGCAGGTTGTGATTATCAGCTAATGCAGCACCTGGTACTGTCTAACAGGCATTTGGTAAATGGGAGTTATTGCAGAACTCTGCAGATTTTTTAATAGGCAAGTGTCACTGTGAATTTCAAAAAGGGGTCTAGAGTTTATGGTACTTCTCCAACTTAATTCATTTAAAGAATATCAATTAAAATATTGCTAAACACAAAATAAAAGGTTGCTTGTTTTCTTTAGGAGTAAAGCATCCTGAAGTAGTATAACAACATCAAAACTTGTTGACTACCCACTTGCTCTATCAATTTAAAAAAATCTACATAACATGAATGCAGTTTTCATAGATAAAAGATTTTGTAATAATTATAAACAAAGACAAGGTGATATACTGTGGGATATTTTATGTATAAGTAATTATGCTCAGTATTATTTTACAGCCCATTTAAACATTTTATATGTTAATATCATTTTTAAATGCTGACTTCTAAAACACTGGCTGTATAATATGCTGGTACTTTGGTACCCCTGCATTCATTCTGATTTAATGTACTTCAGAAATTCATTTGGAAGACATAACTGCATCTTTATTTCTAACATATTTTAGTTGGTTATAACAATTAAAAGCAACAATACCATCAGTGATAAATAATTTTATCCTGCATTATTATTGTTGTTGCTGTTGTTCTATTTAAATGATCTTCTCACTTTAAGTATACTTTAAGTATTTTATGATGAATTCTAGGCAACATTCTTTGGCAGTCATAACTTTCTTCGGAATAGAAAGCAAATTCATAATTACTATCTAACATGAAATACTAGAAAGTGATCTGATAGTTCAGAAACATGTTTTGCTTTTCTTATGTTGTTGTTTCTCCCCTTTGGTGTTGGGTTAATCAGTGTGGTCAAATGCTGAGCTTTTTCTGAGCCAACAGTTCCAAAATATAACCTGGTAAACAGTTGCCAGTCTGTCAGTCTTCCAGTCCACAACCAATTTAATAACAACAAACCAGTCAAATCATCCCCTTCTCATGCAGGAGACTCTGTGGGTTCCTCATTTCACAATTGTTAATGCCAGCTTGTCCCTCTAATCTCTTCCCTCATATCGCTGTCTCTCTGATGAACCTTGTTTAATTAGCTATTTGCCTATTTCTCCTCTGTCCTAACAACTCTGTTGGAGAGGATTTCTGCAGCCTTCCAAGTGCTCAAATAAGATTTTTCAGCCACTGTTCATTGAGACCCCATTATCCTCCCCAAGCCAGTTGGATCTCAATCAGGCAAGACCTGGGGTTAGCTACTTTGCATTGGTTTTCCAAGTGCACATCTTATATATTAGAGCATATATTCTAACTCAGATGCAAATTTTAGGGCAAATCTAAGATTCTTTTAGCAACTTAGCCTAATGTAATAATGGGATAAGCATGCAATAATCCAAATGAAATAATCACAACTGTATGACCCATAATTGCATTGTTTATATTTATGAACATTAAAAACTATCCTGGCTGGATGTGGTGGCTCAGACCTGTAATCCCAGCACTTTGGAAGTTCAAGGCAGGAAGACCACTTTGGCCCAGGATTCAAGACCAGTCTGGAAAACAACAAGAACCTACCTCAAAAAAGACAGAAAATTTCCCAATTGTTCAGTAGTAGAAGAATGATAAAATAAAATGAGCACTATGTGATACAAAGTGATGCCATTAAGAATAATTAGGTACATTTTTATTGACCTGAAAATATTTTCAATATACATTTTTACTAAAAGAAGTTATAAAACAGTATGTATAAAATGAAGATATATTAATAAAAATGAAACACACATACTCATGTGTGTATATGTGTGTATGTATCCATACATATACACACACATGATATCAGACACCACAATGGTACTTGTGTTTATATCAAGGTAGTATTATTACAGGTGAATTTTACAAATAATTACTTTTTCAGATTTGTATTTTTACCATTAACATTAATTACTTGTGTAATATTAACTTAAATACTTAAGAACTTTTAATCATGTTCCTGTTCTTTCTCAAAATATTTCATAAAAGGTCAAAAACTCAAAAAATTCTCCACATCTCACTTCTGTCTGCACCCCATTTCTCTTTCCTTTAGTTGGACCTAAACCTCTTAGCATATCTGTTCTTATTTTTATGTCCATTTCCTCACTTTTAAAGCAGTTTTCAAATTGTTCTAATCATGTTTTAAAATCTATATTCCATTGAAGTTTTTGATGAAAGTGATCAAGAAATGCTTGTGGCTAAACCTATCTAACTAAAAATAATTTCTTGTGTCTCTTGGCCTCAGTGCATTGTTGATCCCTCTTTCCCAAAAAGGTACTTCTTTGACATCCTAAACTTTCACATCACGGCATGCATGAAACTTGGATTGACTGTTTAATTTTCTCTCTCTAATTGAATCATAAGATCCATAAAGGCAAGATACAAACAACTTGATTCTTAATACCAGGCCCTAGCCCAGCGTCTCATGTATAGTAGGTGACCAACACATACATATCAACTAAAAGAATGAAAAAATAAATAATATATTAAGAAGAATATGATCATCCCGAAATGATTATCTTAGTTTTAGAAATCTAAATAATTTTAATGTTATTCTATTCTAGTTTCAGAAATCTAAATAATTTTAATGTTACCCTCTCAATAAAGACCCTGCAACAGTTGTCCCAACCCTTTTGTCACCAGGTTCTGATTTCATGAAAGACAATTTTTTTTCCACGAGATGGGGTGAGGCAGTGGATGGTTTTGGAATGATTAAAGCACATAACATGCATTAGATTTATTGTGTACTTTACTTCTATTATTATTACATTGTCATATATAATGAAATAATTATATAACTCACCATAATGTAGAATCTATGGGAGCTTAATTTCTTGGAACTAGACAGTCCCATCTGGGGGTAATGGGTAACAGTGACAGATCATCAGGCATTAGATGCTCATATGAAGAATGCAACCTAGATCCCTCACATGCATAGTTCACAATAGGGTTCATACTCCTATGAGAATCTAATGCCTCTGTTGATATGACAGGAGGATGATCTCAGGCTGTAATGCCAGCAGTGGGGAGTGGCTGTAAATATAGATGAAGCTTTGCTCACTGGTCTGCCACTCACCTCCTGCTATGCATCCTGGTACCAGTCTGTGGCATGGGGCCTGGGGCCCCTGACCCATGAGATAAGAAAATAGGGTTCAGAGATTTTTACTGGAAAGTAGGTACAGTGTAGTTTTACTACAGCTCAACAGAGAAAGGAAACTGAGCCTCAGAAAGAATATATCAGTTTTCTAAAATCACTGCTAGAAATCGCAAAGAATCTTTGATTTCCCTCTCCCATTCCCAATCTGTGCTCCTATCAATCAGATATGTTATATAAGCTTAACCCACACACCAGTTGATGGAAAAACAACAACAAAAACACAGGGCTCTTGTGATTTATTGAACATACCGCTCATCAAAGACAAATAGCTGCAAAGAATCTAGTTAAAATTTGTTATTTCAGCTTGTCAGCTATATTCTTTCTGTACAATTAGGGGTTGTGATTTTATTTAAACCAAGTTCCAATATTCTCTCCCACTCTCAGGTCACTGTCAGAGCAGCACTTGGCAATTGGGAGGAGAATATAGACAACACTTCCCTCAGCATTCTTTCTGGGATGTCTGTTTGGACTAAAATTTCAGCCTCTGCTTCACATATATTATATCTGACTATATATTTAACTGCTGCAGAGAGGGAATTCCTCTTTATGATTTGAATGTTAGGTGATTATTGAGTGTGGAAGAAATGATGGTCTCTGGAGTAACTAGACCCATTTTTCCCACGTGACATGTGTGATTGGACTGATGAACTATCAGTCTTCTTTAATGAGTTTCTCAAACAAGCATTAAAAAGTGAAAAGAAAAATGCATTTTGGCTTTCTTCAAAATTCTAGCAATTTGTTCTATGGCACAGAGTGTATAGGGTGAAATGCTATGAATAATAGGACTCTATTCATTCAAGATGAAAACAGGAATAGAGTTTTGTTCTCTGACTATACCTCTGATACTTAAATTGCTAAGAAAAGCTTTATTTATTAAATGTAGTATTCATAAAGATAATACTCACTAATTTGATTCACAAATAGGAGTGTAATTCATTCTGTCCTCACTGCATGTGAGGGGAAGATTCTCTTCACAGGAAGCTAACACTTACATTAAGACAACTATGGACTTGGCCTTGAAAATCAAATAATAACTTATCTTCTCTAAATTGTCATAGTGTTTATGTCACGATTAACTATTTGACCATAAGAATTTATAAAGGCACAGGGACTGATTTCATTTAGTAACAGATTAATTTAGATGACAGGTACACAATACCAACTCCTGTTTTTGTTGTTCTTGTTTTTTTTTTTTTAAAGAAATCTGTCAAATCAGTTGTTTATTCTTTTTTAATGATAAGGAACTGGTTGAATGACAGAAATGTTTTCTTCAACAGGTCAAACAACACCATCTATTATAATATAGTTGATGCTGGGTCTCCCTTTCAATGGAATATAGCACAGAATTTCACAGTCTTAGGAAGAAAGAAAAGACAACTTTCATATTGTTCAGCATCTTTATGTTAGGCATTTGTATTAGTCCATTTTCACACTGCTATAGAGATACTATTGGGGGCTGGGTAATTTATAAACAAAGGAGGTTTGATTGACTCACAGTTCCCACATGGCTAGGGAGGCCTCAGGAAACTTACAATCAAGGTAGAAGGGGAAGCAGGCACTCTCTTCACAAGGTGGCAAGAGAGAGAGAGAGGAGCACAGGGAAAAGCGCAACTTATAAAACCATGAAATCTGATAAGAACTCACTGTCACAAGAACAGCATGGAGAAATCTGCCCCCATAATCCAATCATCTCCCATTAGGTGCCTCCCTTGACACATGGAGATTACAATTAGAGATGCTTTGGGTTGAGACAGAAAGGCAAACCATGTCAGCATTGTACTAGACAGGGCTCCTTACTTTAGCTCATGTAATTTTCTTAATAATATATGAAATAGGCATTATTAATTCTGCTTTTCAGATGAACAATTTGAAGTTCGATGGATTTAAGTTATTGACCAACATTGCCCACTTAGTAAGTCGTAGGGCAACACACACACACACACACACACACACACACACACACACACATTTCTTTCTTCCTACTGAAAAGTCTATTGTCTTTGGATTACACAGGTTTTAACTTAGGGCCACACTGAAGATAAAATATATAGAAGGAGATAGAAACACACTTAACATGAATGGGCAGAGTGCAAAACAGAACAATGAAAGCCTTCATATAAATGGTTTCACTTTGGTACATGGTCTAACTTTCTAATACATGTTCCAGTAATTGGGTCAGGACCCTCTGCAGAAGCTTCTGAGCTGGTTGTGTAAGCTTGATGTGAAAAACAGGGTGAGGAAGTGACACAGCAGTCATCACTAATCAACTTCTTTTGCACCTGCCATTTCTTCCTGTTTATCATTATATTATTTCTGCTATGAATTTTTTGTTCTGTTTTTTTTAATATATGTAATATTTTATCTCTCTGACAATATTATAGACTGTTTTAAAAAAATATTTTATTCTGCTCTCTGTATTGTCTCTCTTTCTCTCAAGGTCATTTGCTTTACGCTGGAGAATTTCCTCCATTTTATGTTGATCCTTGCCTGACAGTTCATGGTTCAGAGTAAAACATATAAAAGCTGAAATGAAATCTGGCAGGAGGACACACTAATGAGGGCAGTTACCATGTACCTAAGTCAACTAGTGAGTGATTAGATAATAATTGGTATTTTTTTTAATTGGAAGGCCTTTCTACAATTGAGTATCTATAAGCATTTTATTTTGGGCCTTATCCTGAGAGTAATCTTCACCTCTGGAGGTAGATGTAGTGTAATTCTGGATGCTAGTGATTTTTCAGCTTATTAAAGAGAAAGAGGCTATAGTAGTTCTCAGCACTATGCACATTGACTTTCAAACATTTCCTTGTTATCAGCATGGTTTCTCTTTTCTATTCTCAGCTGTCTAAACATCTCTGCTAAGTAAACTCCATTATATTTTGGAATTGAGAATAAGTTGTCACTTGGCTAGGTGGAATGGAATGAAATATCTGGAAGTTTAATTCTTATGTATCTAAGTTTTCTATGGCCCTCTTTTCAGCCCTGCCTTACCTTTACATTTCAGAGATTCTTAGTGGCCCCGATCTCTGAGGCTTTCTGAGTTTAATTCAGTTTAGTTTTCTACTTTGTTGTTTTCTCCCTACCCTCCTGCCAGGTTTGGATATCTGCTTTCTTCTGTCTTCTGAGTCAGTTACTACTTATCCATCTGCTCTTGACATCTTGTAACAAAGACAAGTTATTGCTCAGCAACTTTGCTTTCTTCATTTCTGGACACAGAGCTGGTTTATATTGCTGAGCCTGCCTTACAGCCATGCAAATGAGTTGTGGTAATGAAACACAAGGGAGGTAATGTATACTGTGCACAGGTCTTGTTCAGTGTGGCCTTTGACATGTAACTGTATTCTCTTTCACTCTTCCTTCTGAAATAATTTTGGAAGCCATACATAAGACAGAGGTATGCTATGGGTGAATTGTGCAACTGTGAATTATGCCCCTTCCATTGAAATATGTTGATGCTCTGTGTTAGTCCATCTGCTGTGAAGAAATAACAGAGACTGAGTAATTTATAAATAAAAGGAGTTTAATTGATTCAGAGTTTTGCATGGCTAGATTGACCTCAGGAAACTTACAATCATGGCAGAAAGCACCTCTGCACAGGGTGGCAGGAGAAATGAATGCTGAGCAAAGGGGAAGCCCCTTATGAAACGATCAGATCTAATAAGAAATCACTCACTATCACAATAACAGCATAAGGGAAACTGTCTCAATGATTCCATTATCTCCACTTGGTCCCGCCCTTGACATGTGGGTTTATCACAATTCAAGGTGAAATTTGGGTAGGGACACAAAGCCAAACCATATCATGCTCTAAAACCTAGTGTGGCTGTTTTGGATATAGGGACTGCAGAATGCAATTAAGGTTAAATGAGTTCATAAGGGTGGTTTCCTAATCTGATAATATTTCATTTCTTATTAAAAAAAATACTAAAGAGCTCTCTGTCTCCACTATCTGAGGACACAGTAAGAAGGTAGTTGTTTGCAAGTGAGGATCCTTTAACAGAACTATGTCCTAATCTCAAACTCCTGTCTACATAACTGTGAGAAAATAAATTTTGGTTGTTGAAAACATGTAGTCTGTGGTATGGTGTTATGGCAGTCTGAGAGGATCAATACACGGAGACACAGATAGAAGGAGTTTGTATCTCTGAATCATTTCTTGGAGAATTGCCAGCCAGGCAGGAATATCCATTAGGACTTTGTATAAGAAAAAAATAGCTTCTATTAGGACTTACCTAGTGTAAGAACTTGTATTACTTTAACAATTTACATTTCACATTGGCTGTGGTCTTCTATCTATTTCTGTCATCCTTGTGGATTTAATATTTTACTCTTTTATTGTCATTTAGAGGACTGCTGGTGGGGGGCAGTGAGCATGTACGTTTTATTCACTATTCACCTTATGTTAACTAAATATATTCAGCTTATGAACTTTTAATTTTACTTCCCTGTTTTGGTAGGGTGCTTAGACCTTAGACTTAATGAAATCCTTTGTTTTTTTTAGTTTGTGGATTCCTTCAGCATAATCTCTTAGACGTTATCATGTATTCATTCATTTATCTCATTTCTGACTGCTTCATGACCACACAGTATGAGTAAGTTCTGGTATACAAGATTCTATCTATGAAACACGCAATATTATCTTTCAGCTTCATTCAGAATATTTACATCTGTTGGATTTGGTGCACTGGAGTGAAGAGAGAGACAATTTATCCCCAAGATCATATTAAGTCCTAGGGAATCCGATTATGATAAGATGAAAAATAATGATTAAAATAAGGTTTCCTTGGAGGATGTCTCACTCTCAGATATTAAATATTTTCTCAGTTTTTAATGTCTTCTCACAGGAGAATTTGAAGAGTTAACAAAAGACGTATGTTCTTAATTTCTATGGGTTATACCTTCATTCCTTCATACTTGTGGAGAAGAGACCACACAAAAAAGAGACATCTGCTTTCCTCCCTACAGGGATTTGTACTGGGTACTTTTGTTTTTTAAAGGCTATGCATTTCTTAACAGCTCATGGTTTAATAGCCACACAAACTCATAGCTTACTTACTTATCTTCTCTGCTAGGGGAACTGATCTAATTGGGCCATATTCTTAACACTAAATGATATCATTTTTCCTCAAGGATAAGTAAGAAAAGCACTGGTTTTCAAGGTCCATGCATCAGGTCCACCTAAACAAAGTCTCTTGGAAATAGTACAACTGGAATGAGGATAGGATTGTCCCGCTCTTTTCTTCTTGGAATTGACTAAGTAAATGAGTTAGAATAGACATTTGTTCTGAATCTCTTTGTCTTCAATTTGGCAAAGCAGAAGCCAACCATGAGGCTTTTGGTCCAGGCTAAATTCTCCAATCCAGTTTGATTGGTTTGGTTGTGTCCTCACCCAAATCTCATTTTGAATTGTAATCCCCATAATCCCCAAGTGTTGAAAGAGGGACCTAGCTGAAGATGATTGGATCATGGAAGCATTTTCCCCCATGCTGTTCTCATGATTGTGAGTGTTTTCAGAAGATCTGATGGTTTTACAGTGTTTAAGGCCAGGTGCAGTGGCTCATGCCTGTAATGGGAGGCTGAGTCAGCAGATTACCTGAGGTCAGGAGTTTGAGACTAGCCTAGCCAACATGATGAAACCCCCTCTATTACTAATAGCACAAAATTAGCCAGGCATGGTGGCCCGCACCTGTAATCTCAGCTACCCGGGAGGTTGAGGCAGGAGAATTGCTTCAATCTGGGAGATGGAGGTTGCAGCAAGCCAAGATTAGACCATTGCATTCCAGCCTAGCCAACAGAGCATGAGTCCATCTCAAATAATAATAATAATAATAATAATAATAATAATAATAATAATGTGTTTGAATGTTCCTCCTTCACATGCTCACATTCTGTCCTGCTGCTTTGTGAAGGTGACTACTTTCCCTTCTGCCATAATTGTAAGTTTCCTGAGGCTTATCAAGCCACGAAGAACTGTGAGTCAATTAAACTCCTTTCTTTAATAAATTACCGAGTCTCAGGTATTTCTTTTCAGCAGTGCAAAACTGGACTAATATACACCTTTACCACCAGTGTTTAGGAAGCTTACTTTAATTATGTGTTTGACTTTGTGAATACCATCTTCATTAGCTAGAAGCTATAAGCAAGCATACATGAAGGCACTCCAAACTCCCACAAAATTACTGTATTTTTGTCAGTAGTCACTACCTCATGCTAAAATCCTGATACAGAATTCCTGAACTTAACACATTCTTCTAGGTTTGAAAATAGGAAAGTCTTTCAGTTAGTGAAAACTATATTTAGATTCAAAGTCACTGAAAACACAGAGTTCCTTTTGATTATAAAAGAGGACTATATAATAAAGAGAACGAAGAACTCTGAAAGTGTATTATAGTTTCACGTTTTCATCGTACACATGGGGAGCAGCTTTACATACTTGACGGAAACTTCAGCCATGAGTAATTGCTCTGTGATCATTAGTAGTAGGTTGAACTTTCTTTCTATTGCATTGGCTGCCTAGAAAATAATAAACATTTTTTTAAAATACCTGGGTTTCTAACCATGGAAAACCTGATTGTTCTAAAAATATTTTTGTTTCCACTACCAATCTAACGCTAAGACATGCAAAAAGCTGAAACTAAAAATGAACAAAAATCTAGATCTCTTTTAAATCTTAAGTAATGTACCCTATAAATAACTCCATTGTGAAATCCCTTCTTCAGAACAGATATGCTAAATATCCTGAGAAGATACAGAATAAACTCCTTTTGGGGCCTGGAAAATTGTGGGAGGTATTCATGAAGAAGAAATATAGGGATACTGTAGTTGTTATTTATATCTTTTAAAACATGTTAGAGGCAAATGAATCCTCAAGGAAGAAGAAAAAAAGTAGTGATGAAGCTAGGCAGTGAAGATGGGGTGGTAATATAAATAGTGTTAAGAATGGCAACAAATCTGAGCTTGCTGGGGATGAAGATGGCAATCGTAGAATGAGGTGACAACAGAATTATCTGAGAGGTTGTAGTAGACATAGTATTGCAGGAGGTAACTTAATCTCAAAATCTATAATATAATAGAGTATGTATGGCTTAGACCTTCCTATCATGTTTCCAGGAAATAAGCATTGTAAGTATTAAATTCAAACACGTTGAAAGCTAATTGCCATTGCTTTTGGACTACCACTTAAATGAAATCTTGCTATGGGTGACTGGTGCTAAGTGAAGGTGTCAAATTGTTGTATACAGTATGAAATAAATTAATGATATAGAAGATGATCTGTAAATATGTTCAGCCAAACACTTATGGTTTCTTAGCAAAACACAGTATTGCTCCATGTTTGAAATTGATTTTCTTTCAGGAATTCTTGTTTCTCAAATCAGTAATGTTAGCAAGTATGTGGTGCCACTTTGATAATGTTTAAAACGCCTGTTCCTATTCTTCAAATGACACATAAAAAGTAAAAATAAACAAGGGATTATTTCTGACAGGTCTGACTTAATTTTTGACTCTGAGTTCAATTTACCAAAGGAAAAATAATCTAAACTAGTGCATAGCCTCGTTTTGAGGTGGAGAGGGTAATTTATTTGACTGCCATTTGTGCTATGTTTCTTTGGACAATGGTCTACATATAGAAAAAATTGAAAAGCATTCTGTTGTCAGTGTAGATGGGTATGAGCCTCTAAAGACCTTCATTCTCCCAAATGTACTTAAGTGTGCTGAAAAGAGGATAACAGCATGAACATTTGCTTTAGTGTCTATGAGCTAGACGTTGGTTTATTTCATTCAACCTTTATAAAAAGTTTATGATACAAACAATAAAATAATAATATTAATTTTGAGGAACCAGATTTAAAATTGTTTGTCAAAATCAGAATATGCATTCTGTTCTATCTAAAAGTAAGGTCTATATTCCTTCTTTGCACTCATAATGGGCTTAAAAAGAATGAAACACAGATTATGTAATTTCAATAAACAGCACTGAGAAGATTTTATAATGTATACCTCAAACTCATTTTGCCCTTGATGTCTATCTCATTTTTGTTTCATTTGTGATGAATTATTAAATGAATGTATTATTACCTTGTTTACCTCTTTTATATAGTTAGATTAATTTTAGATTCTTATGATTAATTCAGTGATCATAGTCAAAATAATTAACAATCAATATAGCTCCACTGCACCAACCCACCACCGAGAGTGGAGGCCAGCTGTAAACAATCCTTCAGGACGGTGTCACAGTGTACAGATAAGTATCAGCTCCAGAGTTATATTCTCTTTTACTGACACATTAACGTTTTTGTTTTACTATATATTTTTTTTAAATTCTGGACTTTTAAATAAGTCATTTCTTGAGGTGTAATTTGCATACACTATCAAATATACTTTTAGTTATGTTCTCTTTTACTGACACATTAACACTTTTGTTTTACTATATATTTTTAAATATTCTGGACTTTTAAATAAGTCATTTATTGAGGTATAATGTGCATACATTATAAAATCTACTTTTAAATGTATATTTCAATAATTTTGACAGAGATGCACACTTACCATCACAATAAACATATGGATTATTTCTAACACATACAGACTTCTTTTAAGGAACAAAACCAACAATTCTAGATGCATTCAGAAGATGGTGAGAGAATAATTGCTAATTATAAATCATTAAACATTCCATTATTGTGAACACCCACATTTGTTTCTTTGTTGCAAGTACAGAAATGATTAGTTTTGAACTTTCTGGCTCTTTCTTTACATTAGGTTATATGAAGATAAGTTTGAAGCTGGGAGAAGGATGAGAGGCATTAATAATGCATAGAAGTCCCAAGTGCTTTGTTTTAATGTACTAATGCTTCTACAAATATTAACCTTATTCTAAGAAAAATAAGTTTCAGATAATGAAAGAAACCTGGTCATGGAGAGTAAAATGACTGCTAATTGCATTTCAAGTAGTTTAGCTAAATTTTTGGTAATATTCTACATCATTTCCAAGTTATATTTGTTTAGCCCCCATTAGGCCAAACATATATAATTAGTTTCTGCATTACTGTACGTTAGTCATTTTCCCCACTCCTACTCCTTACATATTTCTTTTTGTCTCACTCACTTCCATACACTCTTTTCCTTTTCCTCTGAATAGGGTCTCTACTATAAGCCATTTTTCAGCCCTAGAAATTTCTTCTTGGCATCTCCATGCTCTGCACCCAGGAGGGAGCATGGCTGTGGGTTTGTCAAGGATGTTGGAATTCTGTAAGCAATCTGTCATCCTCCCCCAGTTCTCTTCTCCCAAGTTCAATTGGCCGCAAGACTATGGTATGATGATTTTTTTCATTTTTAAGGTAAAAATTCCTGTGCAACATTTATAGATTATTTATACTATACAGCCATCATTCCCTCCTTTTAATTTTTGTGCCATACAAATGCACTTTTTTCTTCTTCTTTTAAGAATCTGGAAGTAAAACAGAAACCTGCCAAGGATGAACCCTAAAGTCTCTAATATCTCAAGGGAAATACTCTGCAAACAACCTTAATGTTTAATAGATTTCAGCCTTTTCATTTCTCCTAAATAATATGCCATACTCCACTGGGCCTCTTGAGTTTTCTTCTGTGTTGACCTTGCTAATTATATTACGGCTTTTGCCATCTACCTGTAAGAATTCATTAAACATTAAACAGTGGTATTTGGTAGACATTTAGAAGAGATGGGGAAGTGGGGAGTTGATGCCCCTTCTTATCCTTTCACATGAGATGCATATGTAAATCCTTTCTCAGGCAGAACCTAATGAATTCAAGCCATTGGACCATTACTTTCATTTCCTTTTCAGCGTTGTGGGTAATATCCAACCACACACTGATTTTAAATTAAATACTTTGTTATCACTGGAGTGTTTTCATAACTCTCAAACTATATATGCAGGCTTTAAACACCCTACAGGGTAAGCTCTGATATGCTTTCAAATATCAAAACAACAATGAATGATTTAAGGATTTCCAAAGCAAGCCAAGAATCAAGGAAATGAGTAAACTTGTGAAGAGTCTTAATGTATTCCAGAATGCTAACGTTTGAAAGTGCTGTTTGAGATCACATATTCCTCTCACTTTTATAGATGAGTCAGTTGGGACCCAGCGATACACAGCTAACTAGGGAGACAGTAGACCTAGTGATAAAACTAAATCTTCATATTCTCAGTCTAGGTTTCTTTCTACTGTAATGTATTCCTAAACACAACTAATAATAGTGATCAAATGAAATATTTCAAATGTGTTGAAAATAATTTTATTTCAAAGAATACTATATAGCTATTTGTATGAACAGTTTTTCCTCAAATACTGCTGAGAGTCAGGGTAGAATAGCTTTGTTTCAGATTCCTGCTGAAATAGCAAGCAGACATAATCAAGCTCATGATGATCACTCCAGAATAATTTTTCTATGTGGTCTAGGTATGTTTTTTCATTTATATAAATCACATTTTCATCTGCAGTCTGAGTCATTCCACCTTAGTAATGGGAAATAGCCTTTCCTACTGTTGGCTTTGTCTCTGCAAAAAGACCTTCATGACAAATTATTCAAGACAACTTGTACTACACATCAAAGTAGGGGAAAATTATTTCTTTCAGAGCACTAATGTTCTTGAGAAGGTCAAAGGGGTTGTTGGAAAAATATAAGGGAGAATGCTCTACTATAAATTATTGTGGTTATTCAAATACAATATTCTGGGAAAGGATAAGGGTGATCAAACCTTTTTATAGCTCTTTAACAACAAATAACATGATAATATTGATGGTCTCAATACTGAAACACTAAATGAGCAGGGTAGAGTTAGTAATATCTTAATTCTTAAATATCTTTTTTCTCCTCAGACAAGTTTGAAATAATAATCAAAGAACACAGAAAACAGAATCAGATATTCGGCCTAAAGCTTACAAGGGAATATGATTAGAAATGCCTTTAAAAATGTTGATCATATGTTCTAAGTTTTGCTCTCACAAATCAACAGAAATAAACCTAAGTACAACAATGCTTATAATTTTACATAAATGTATGTATGAATATTTTCAAGAAAAATGAGGGAAGATAACTCAAATTATTTGAGTGTCTATTATAAGCTAGGCACTCCACAAGACAGGTTATGTACATGATTTTATTTAAATTCTACAGCAACCTACAAAAGAAGTACAGTCTCAGAAAAGTCATTTAACCTACCTAAGGTCAGATGGTAAATCAAGAACAGAAATAGCATTTATTTCAAATATTGTTGAATTCATTGCCTCAACTGTTGAGTTACTAATAATATTTCTTTTCGGGGTGAGTGAGTTGGCAGTAGGTAAAGGAACTCTTAAGAACTCGGTTTAGCATAGATTGTAGACAGAATGCCTCAATCAAATTCCTTGTCCTCCTCACCTTCCTCCTCCTTTCACTCCTCATTATTTTCATCACCATTATTATAATCTATATTTATTTGAGAACATATAATGGAAGTATTTCAAAGTACTTTTTTTATGTTTTTGTATGAAATCCTTTATTCTTCCGATTATCATTATTGCTATCCTGCCATTAATTTTTGAAAATGTTCTATTACTTTTCTTTTACATCCATTATACCTTGTATATGATTCTATTCCTATCTTATTATAACTTAGTTGTTAAAGTCATGGTTTCGAAATTATTATTTGTGGTGATTTTATGTCCACAGAAAAATTTAATCAATGAAATACTATTAAAACTTATTTAGTTGAACTCTGGAGTGCCCAGGCTTTTTCAAGTGTTGGGATACAAAGGTAAATAAACATGTTATCTGTCTTCCAGGAATTTACTTCCCAATTAAAAATAATAATACCTTACATTAATATAGACCTGTATAGCTAATGAAACACTTTATCACAGAGTATTTCATAATGAGATACCTTGCAAAAATATACCAAACCTGTTGGTATATGTTACTTATGGAAGAAACTTAAAAACATATTTAATGAGATAGCCAGTTTTATATCTGAAACAAACCAAAAAAAAAAAAAAAACAAAAACCTATGAATGAGGTTAGGTATTACAGTAACCAGTAAAAAATAAAAATTTTCCCAACTCTTTTAGGAATATGTCTTTGTAATTTTTTTAATGAATCTGGGTGGAGAAATTGGGTTATAATTTAAGGGTTATTGGAAGAAAATTATAAAAGAAGAAGAAAAAAATTCAGGAAGAATAAGGTTTGAAGAAAGTGATAGAAATAGAAGTGAAATTAGGAGGGCAATTTTGATGATACTATGGTGACTATAGCTATATTTAAAGCTGTTAATTTAGAGTTTTTCACAGACTTTGATGCCTAGTTATTTCTCTCTCTCTGAATTTATTTTTGAATTTATTGTTCTGGGGTGAGTTCCAGGTATTGGTATATTTTAAAATGAATAAGACAATGACCATACAATCAAAGAGCACATGGTCTTGACATAAGGTCTAATATCAATTTTATGTCAAAAAGTCACTAAAATTTCATTATTGGAGAAAATAAGGGTGGAAGACTTTGATTTCATAATGCCCTTTGGCTCTTTCAGGTCTACACTTACATGATTTTGGTTTCAAGTTAGGCAATAGGATAGGAGATAAGAGCTTGAGCTCTGGAGGGACAGCAAAGCCTTTAGACTGAGAAGTCTACACTATCTAGACTTCCTGAGGGAGAATTTGGACTCTGGTGAATTTTGTCAACAAAATCAACACATACATCACAACAAGCTTGGGTGGATTTTGTTATAAACAACCCACTCATGTCTTCTGAGTTAAGTCCTCATAGTCATGGAGAGTTATCCTTATTCCATTAAGACTATTCATCTTTCTATAACCTACGAGGTCAAAGAGTTCTGATTCATTTGTAATCCCACATAGTGTTGATATCCTCATAGTTTAGGAGTGAATTTCTTCAATACCTTCCTGAAGACACAGGTTTAACAAATTATCTTAAGTATTCTGATTTAGCTGTAAAGTGTTAAAATAGATACTATCATACCTAGAAATATCCACAGAGAAGTCTCTCATTCATAGTACCTGATCTACCTGTAAAATTTATTCCTTTTGTTTTCTTCCTAAGTCTGAGAGATTTATTTCTTCATTCTGTAGAAGAAAGCTAAAGATGTAAGAGTAGTAAATGGCGGAATTTTTCTATTTGTTTAATTTTTTAAGATAAAGGCACATAAATATACTGATAGATTATAGTAGTCATCATCTGTGATAAGAATTACTGATTTCCAAATATATATGGCTATAATTATCATAATAAAATTAGTAAATTTATATACAGATTACATGCCAGCATCTTTTTAAGTCTTTTGACACTACAAGAATATTCATGATGTGAACTTGTTTCTCTTCTTCTGTGGATATTTACTGCCAGAAAACAGCAATCGTGAACACCCTAAAATGGCAATCTCAACCTCCAAAAATATTTCTTTTTTTTTTCAAAAACAGATTACTCCTAAAGAAGTGTATACTTTAGTTACAGAATTTTTTTAAAAAAACAACCAAACAAAATCTTATCCTGAGAAGGTAGGAAACTGAAAATGTCTACATATGCAAAGTGAATGAAGAATTTAATCAATCACTTTGTTTTATCCCTTAAGCATTGGTATTAATGAAAAATGTGGAGTCTTCTGAGAATGAAGCTAGCTGATTCTGTTGCTTCATCAGTCTGATAAACGATTGGTTGTGTATTTAACTGTCTTCCTTGAATTTAATTCAGAGTGACAGGTAAATTTCTCCCTTGTAAAGTAGCCAGCTAGGGAAATCATTTTGGAAGGAGAAGGAACTTAAAACATCTTGGAGAAGCAAAGAAAAATGAATCTTGGGATTACATAGAAAGCTTTGAAACATGGGTAAATTCTTGGTTGAAGAACATTTAAAATGCTACTCAAGGACTCTGAAAATGGGGTAACTTGGATTTGTACATGAAGATTACTGACTGCCAAGACATTGTCTCCATCTTCCACAAAATAGCATCCTCCACTTAAGAAACAAAAACTTGAGTGTCCTCATTTTACAGTTTGTCCAAGAGGTCATGTGCTTTGTACACATGTGAAATAAGTACGTACAGTTGTTGTTTTCTATTTTCTCATTTTGTTTGTTTGTTTGTTTGTTTTTTTATCAGAGACTCATTTGAAAAAAATTCAGAATTAATTCTCTAAGGAAATCAGAAAACCACTCTCTGGAATAACCCCAGTCTCTGAAATATATGGTTGCTCTTTGCCATAACGACTGGACAGACTGTAATATTAAAATATGTGCGTTAGTTCCAACAAATTGTAGAAAGTAAAAAGTACATGTATTATAGATTTACCCTCAAGAAAGGGGCCCAGAATTGTATTGGTTCTCATTTCTTTTTGACGTGGCACTAGTAATTATACCAAACTAGATTATGAAACTCAACTTTAAAAAATTGTCCAGTTAAGACTTTTTTTTTTTTTTTTTTTTGGTGAGATGGAGTCTTGCTCTGTTGGCCGGCTAGAGAGCAGTGGTGGGATCTCTTCTCACTGCAACCTCCACCTCCCAGGTTCAAGCGATTCCACTGCCTCAGCCTCCCAAGTAGCTGGGACTACAGGCGTGGGCCACCATGCACAGCTAATTTTTTTTGTATTTTTAGTAGAGACGGGGTTTCACCATGTTGACCAGGATGGTCTTGAACTACTGACTTTGTGATCTACTCACCTCGGCCTCCCAAAGAGCTGGAATTACAGGTGTGAGCCACTGCACCTGGCCAAGACTTTTTGTCACCCTCAAGTTAAGGGGCTTAAGTATTGCCAGATTACATCTTTATTGATAAAGAACTTAAGTATAGTCTCAGGTAAGAGGCTAATGTTTCTGAAAGATGCACCTATTTTTCCTAAAGTATAAATTCAGCAATTTTTTGGACATACTCTTTATATTGTATTTTGGTTTCCTTTTCAAAATATTGTTATTCTGTGTTTCTTAGGATAGCACATTACTGAGAAAGAGGCAAAATTTAAGCAAATATATTAGCACTGACTATTATTAGTACCATATGGAGAAATGTGTTAGGAACATAATGGGATTGTTTCTAGACTGTATTCATCTCTCTGCTGAGTTTTACTCAGCCTTTGACTCTGTACCGTAACCAATGATGGAACAAATGATACAACCTCAAAATGAGCTCCTGGGTAAAGATACTTTCACAGAGTACAAACCCCACGAAAACTGTAAGAGCCAGTCACTATTGATGAGCAGAACGAATAATGACATGGTATGAGACACTGGTTTACAAAATGTTTATTGCTTATCTTGTGCCCTCGTTATAAACATTGGTTATGCTAGTGACAGAAAATCATATTTGTTAGATCAAGATTTAGGATGAACTGCTATGCTGATAGAAAGATGTCTTATTCTCCAAACTGACAATAGTTATACTGTCTTAAACATACTTGTGGTGGATAATTTATCTAATATGACTATCTAAATATGACTTAGAATCTGTGATTCAAACCAACTCTTTGAAAACAGAAATCATCCCTTGGGTAGTTGTATTTCACTATTTATATAACTTAGCTCCAAAAATTCTACCTAACCTATCAACTAATTCAGTTACATACAACCAACATTTCCTGGGTAAATCACCAGGCATTTACGTTGCAAAACAATTGCATGATTCCTGTATATAATATTAACGTATTTCTCTAGTCAGATGTTTTTGTACAGACTTCTTGATATGATTTTCATATACAAATAGTTTTATTAATACTAAAACCAAGTCATTTCATTTTTGCTATTGTAAAATAGAAAAAAGAACCTAATACTATCTTACCAAAAGCCCAAAACTAAGATTCCTCAGAAAGACAGTTATGAACTAAGCAGACGGTCTTTTCCTCTATGGAACCTACCTTTTCCTAGGCAAAAAAACACCTGTACTAAAAAATTACATAATGATTTAATTTTCACTTTCATGGAGGCTATGAAGGGAAAGTACAGGTTTCTAATAGAAATACCTGATTTCTCTTGGGAGTGAAGGAAAGGCTTACTGAAAAAGTGATGTTCATGCTGAGCTCAAAACAATGAAATGTAGTTAATGATGTCAAGGATTAGTGAGATCATTCCAAATGCAGAACATAATGTGTGAGGAATCTGAGGCAGGAGGAATAAAGCATAATTCAAGACATTGAAAAAAAATGAGGCAAGGAAGAAACAAGAAATACAAATGAGTTTCCCTAGAGAAGCAGAATCCAGATGATGTAGGGATATAGTTTTATACTGAGGATTCTGGTCTATATTCTAAAAGCAATGGGCAACCATTGACCACTTTAAGTAGAGTAGTAACATAACTGAAGCTATGCTTTGGGAGAAAGGTAGAACATATGAATTTGTAAAACTAGTTGAAAGACAGTCTAAGTAATCAGGATAAGAACCTAAGAGAGTCTGGATTGAGTACTGACAACGAATTCTGGGAAAACTAAGTATATTTGAGCAGCAATCATCTACAGAAATTGGGTATTGGTGTATATAAGAAAAGAAGGATTCTTGGAGGATTGCTAGGCTTCCCTCATGAGCTATTGGATGAATGACTGGACCGTGTTATTCACTAATATTGCTGCAGAAGCAGAATCTGTGGTGGGGTTGAGACACTGATGGAAGAGATTATGAACTCAGTTTTGTGCATGAGTTTGGAATTACCCTAAAATATCTAACTGAAGTTTTCTAGCAGATATTTAGGTGTATGAAACTGAAACTAAGGGAGACATTTAGACTGTAGCTGTTTTAATATCTACTACTTAGAGAGTGCTCGCCAAGTGCTGGGCATTTTTCTAAAGCTTAACTTATACTAATTATTTCATCCTCATAACAAACCTATTATTATTACTCCTAGTTTGCAGAAGAGGAGACTGAGGCATGGAGAGCTTGAGTAAGTTGCTTATCATTACATCATCATTAAGTAGATAAGAAGAAAAAGGTTAACAGCAGGCCTACAATCTACTCTTTCTCTTTACTGGAGAACATCTCTTAAAAAAAAAAGGTAACATGATCAAATCTCCTAGTTAATATGGTAACAACAGGCCTCCTGGGAAGCACATGAGTAGTATTTTGTAATGAAAGCATCCTTACCTATGTAATTATTTTAGAAGACATACCTAATCTTCCTAGAATGTCTTATAATAAGCCTAAAATCTGTTGATCTATAAGCACATCTCTCTGGAGAACATCACATAAACTTCATTACAATCACAGTATAAAACTGGAAGTTTGAGATTCCTTTTTTGGTAAGTATGCACAAGTACGTAACTTAAATTCTATGTATGTTATATATGGGTTTGTGTATGACCCATGCGTCCTAATGTAGGCAGCAAGGATGTGGAAAGCTGCGATGGCAGTTTGAATTTCTCCCGTTTTTCTTGTGCATTGTGAATACTTGTGTCCTTGAGGCTAGAACACAGGACTAACTTTTTAAAAAAACCTTAATAATTGGAAATTATATCAGGGAGGATGATGTGGCAAGAAAATCTGAAAATCAGAGAAATATAAGAAAGAAACAGGAGAATGTAATGTCACAGACACCAGAAAACATATTAAGATGATATTTTTAGCAATCCCTGAACCTCGTTCCATTGCTGAACCTCACTCCTAACCCTGAAATTGTCCTGAAGGTAAGGTTCGGCTACAGATGGCTACGGAGAAGGAATAGTGTAGATTAGAGATGAGGATTAGAATGAGTCTCAGACATATTGGTAGTGGTCAGGGAGGACATGTGCTCAGAGATGGGGTGAAGGAGGAGGTAGTAGTTTGGCACCATCCATGTCAAATAATCTATAAACCAAAGACATGTGCACCACATCAGCTTAGTTCAGAAAAGAATTTCAATCATTTAAAGCACAATGTTTGCTCATTTCCTAACAATTATTTGCTATTCTGAGTGATTTTGCCTCTCATACTCACTAATTACTCTATAAACATTATGATGTTCATACTTATTTACTTTCCAATAATAATTTTAAAATACTAATGGAATTTATTTTGCTTTCTATTAAAAAATCTACAGGACAAAATTAATCTGCGTATGTACACTTCCTAATTAAGGTAGTGTTGTTTGATTGAATCTATATTAGGCACTGGACTAGAAAGGGGAGGGGAAGATTCGTGTGCATAAAAATATTTCTTTTTTATTTTTATTTTTTTGAGATCAAGTCTCACTCTGTGGTCCAAGCTGGAGTGCAATGGGGTGATCCCAGCTCACTGCAATCTCCGCCTCCTGGGTTCAAAGAATTCTCCTGCCTCAGCCTCCCGAGTAGTTGCAATTACAGGAACATGCCACCTTTCCTAGCTAATTTTTGTATTTTGAGTAGAAATGGGGTTTTGACATGTTGGCCACACTGGTCTTGAACTCATGACCTCAGGTGATCTGAGTGTCTCTGCTTCCCAAAGTGCGGGATTACAGGCGTGAGGCACCGTGCCCAGCACATAAAAAGATTTCTTTTACTCAGCTGTCAACTGTGTAATCTTCAATTAAATGTTTTCCTTGTTTCAGAAAAATATAATGCCATAAGTGAACCTTTAAATTATGTTTTAGGATAAAGGACTGAAGTAACAACCTAAATAAAACTAGACAATATTTTTTTCTGGGGTATAAAACTAATATGGACTAAAAAATTTCAAAATTACATGCGAATAAATAAAGTAGAAGGTGGCTGTTATGACGAAGGATCAGGAATATGGGCTGTGCACATTACCTTGTAATTAAAACAAAAGTCATTTTTATGAAATTATGCCAAGCCTTATATTAACATAACTTTTTTATTAAAATGATTATATCAAAATTGCTAAATCAAAACTTGATAAAACTTTATAGCAAACTCCTAGAGAAAGCAATTGTATTTATTAAAGTAGCTTCTATGGCACCCTCATGCTTTTGGTGTGTCCTAAGAAATAAAAGTATTGTGTTCAACTCATTTTGAGAAATGCTGCACACTCCCACCCTCTCACAGATTCATAATGCACATTAACATTTTAAAGGTCCTGAAAAATATTTTTTAAGGCTTTTAAAATTAATCTACTCCAATATTTTCAAAGTTAACTTGATCACAAGACTCTGAATGTGTGTGTTTATAAAATGTTAACTGGTATTTGTTAATGTTTATTTAGCATTTATTTTACCCAGGTGATTATATGACGCGCTTTATGTGCATATTTCAAATAAGTCTTAACCAATGTAAGCTGATGTTACTATTATTATTGTCACTTTTCACACAGGGAAAATGAAACATAAAATAATTAACTAATTGCCAAGGTAATCTATTAGCATGTTAATTTATCCAACAAGCATCTGGGACTGATTCCAACTGAGGTCTGACTGAATCTTCAGCGTGATTTCTTAATTACTACACTGTATGATCCCGAACATTCCACAACACTTTTTGCTATTTTTTGATATAGCTTTTGAAGGACTCAGCAGTACATTTCTAAAAAATACCATGAAGTTGCATTTTATGTCTTTCTCCACTCACATCTATTGGATGGAGTTGCTAGAGTTTTGCTTTGGTGTATTTTTCAAAGCCCAGCTTCTTCTGTAATTGACCCTATGGTCATTGTACACTCTTGGTCCTTGCCAGAACACACAATTTCAAATTCTCCACTGCTGCAGCCCAACCCTCACCTAAAGCCCAGTTACAAATAGTTCAGGAGAATTACCTAAGGATTTGAAATCTATTCAGTCTTCTCAATGTTCTATAAACTGGTATACTGAATTAACTCTTGTGATCTTAGAGAGTGATCTGTTTCAATCAATTGCTCTGCATTGTACTTTAATGTCACGTACATTCTCAGTTTGCATTGAGGAATGTTACTAAAGGAGCTGTACAAAACTTGCCCTTGGAATTAGCTGACTTTCTTCATTTCACACAATGATTTATAGTCATTGTCATTATGATTTGCACAGTGCCTGAGAAGTCTCTTAGGAGATAAATTTGATCATAACTGGGCTTCAATAATAAGAAATAAAGTCTGGTGAAATTGTGGTATGGGTTTAGGTAGGCAACAGAAACCAGGCTGCAGAAGGTTGACGGTGCCCCTGAAGAGTCACAAAGACAAAAGGAGTGAGTCAGAACCTCAGTGCTCCAGGGCATTTATGTGACACCTGTGGATGGACTGTCCCATAATCTTAGCTACTTTGGTAGCAGGACACTGACTGAAATACCACTCAGACAGTTGCCATTAGGCTCATGCATGCAGTTCATCTTGGTACAGCACGTGCTCGAGGCCTGACTTTGCTACTGTTAAATCTGAGCAACCATTAGAAAAGCTTTCCAAATGAAAAGATGAATGATTATAAATATTTGAGGAAAAAAGACATGTTTTTCAGGACTCAAAATTCCAACAGAAGCAGAAGGAGACCTACAGCTACCAAGATTCATTAATATAAATTGATTGTACTATATGCCTGGGTTGGTGAATGCTGAGTCACATAAATCGAATAGAAATTTATTTGCATGTTGTTCACTTCAGCACAGTGTTTTCTTAAAGAATCTTCATGGGAGAAACTTTCTCTTAAGTGTTTTTGTTTTTGTTTTTGTTTTTTGAGAGAGAGTTTTACTCTTATTGCCCAGGCTGGAGTGCAATGGTGCAATCTTGGCTTACCTCAACCTCTGCCTTCCAGGTTCAAGCAATATTCTTGCCTCAGCCTCCCTAGTAGCTAGGATTACAAGCATGCACCACCATGTCTGGCTATTTTTGTATTTTTAGTAGAGACGGGGTTTCTCCATGTTGGTCAGGCTGGTCTCAAACTCCTGATCCTAGGTGGTCCAACCACCTTGGCCTCCCAAAGTGCAGGGATTATAGGCATGAGCCACACTGTCCGCCCACTCTTATATTTTAATTCCATGAGAAGTCCTACTTCTCCAAAGATGCTTATACTTTTTTTTTTTTTAAGTCTTTGTGTGTTGTTTTTTTGAAATATCCAAAATTAGTCAACTTGACTTTTTGGTGTGTATAGCTCTGTGAATTTTAGTACATGTATAGATTTGTGTATCCACCACCACAATAAAGATACATAATATTTTTATCACTTCCAAACACTTGCTCATGCTAGCATTTCTTAGTCACACCACTTTTTCACTCCATCCCCTGACAAGTACTAATGCTCTCTATTACTACATTTTGTTTTCTTAACTAAGTCATTTAAAAGGAATCATACAGTATGTGACATTGAGACTGGTTTCTTCTACACAATAAAATGAGATTCATCCCAGTTATTGCATTTTTGTTGCCAAAATAAAATTCCTTTGCATGGACATAACACAGTATGTTTATATAGTCAACCACTGGAGGTCATTTGGGTAGTCTCCAATTTTTGGCAATTTTTAATAGAGCTGCTATAAATATTCATGTACACGTTTCTGTGTCAGCATAAGGGGTTTTTTTTCTAGAATAAATATCTAGGAATGAGATTGCTAGGTCACATGTAAGTGTATATTTTAACTTTAAGAGAAAAATGCTGAAATCATTCTCCAAAATGTGTGAATCATTTTACATTCCTGCTAATACTATATGCTTTCTTAGTAGTTTTACGTCTTTGTCAACTGTTTACGTTGTTAGTTTCATTTTATTTTCTTTTGATTTTTGGCCATTCCTTTTTTTTTTTTTTTTTGAAAGAAAGAAAAAGAAAGGAAAGAAAGTGAGAGTGAAAGAAAGAAAAAAAAAGAATGTACGAGAGAAAGAAAGAGGAAGAGAAAGAGGGAGAGAGAACGGGATTCTTGTTCTATTGCCCAGGCTAGAA
>CAUYLG010006817.1:0-81823 GCA_963573385.1 Cacajao melanocephalus | reverse complement strand
GTTTGTCAAAGATCAGATGGTTGTAGATATGTGGTGTTTCTTCTGGGGCCTCTGTTCTGCTCCATTGGTCTATGTCTCTGTTTTGGTACCAGTACCATGCTGTTTTGATTACTGTAGCCTTGTACTATAGTTCGAAGTCTGGCAGTGTGATGCCTCCAGCTTTGTTCTTTTTGCTTAGGATTGTCTTGGCTATGAATTCTACGAGACGTACAAAGAGGAGCTTGTTCCATTTCTTCTGAAACTGTATCAAACAATACAAAAGGAGGGGCTCCTCCCTAACTTATTTTATGAGACCAATATCATCCTGATACCAAAACCAGGCAAAGACTCAACTAAAACAGAAAACTTCAGGCCAATATCCATGAGGAACATCGATGCAAAAATCTTCAATAAAATACTGGCAAATAGATTGCCAGCACATCAAGAAGCTTATCCATCACGATCAAGTAGGCTTCATCCCGGGGATGCAAGGCTGGTTCAACATACACAAATCCATAAATGTAATCCATCACATAAATGGAACCAAAGACAAAAACCATGTGATTATCTCAATAGATGCAGAGAAGGCCTTTGACAAAATTCAACAGCGCTTCATGCTAAAAACTCTCAATAAACTAGGTATTGATGGAACGTATCATAAAATGATAAAAGCTATCTAGACAAACCTGCAGCCAATATCATACTGAATGGGCAAAAGCTGGAAGCATTCCCTTTGAAATCAGGTGCTAGACAAGGATGCTCTCTCTCACCACTCCTATTCAATATAGTATTGGAAGTTCTAGCCAGAGCAATCAGGCAAAAAAAAGAAATAAAGGGTATTTACCCTAGCCTTTTAATGTGCAGATGTGGGGCGCCATGATGTTCTGCACATGGGGATTTGTGGGGGTGGCCATGTTTCCAGGCATCTGTTGGGGCAAAGGTGAGAAGAAAGGTGGACCTGGTTTCTAATGGCCTGTATTTGCATATCAGAGCTTGCCAGCCTGCCCCTTCAAGTGGCCTTTTCCAATAGAAAAGAGATGGTTTGGGGGTTGTTTTTTATCACAGGAAAATTTCCACTGGGAACCTTTACCTTTAGTATCTGCCTAAAAATTATTTTTTTAATTTTATGTATATGTATTTATTCTGAATAACTCCTGTGTCACTACTCTGCTACTCAGAATTCCCCAGTGCTTTCTTGCCTCACTCAGGCGAGTGAAGCTCCAGTCCGTGTCGTGGACAGCAGGTCCTCATGGGGTCCCACCTCACTTAAGGACCGCAGCCCCACTGCCTGCAGGTCTGCAGCTGACTTCTCTGTGTAGCCACACTCACTCCCTGGCCACCGTGTGAATAAACCAGGAAGGTTTCTACCCCAGGACCTTGACACACGCTGTTCTTGCTGCCTGGAGTACTTTCTCCAAATAGCCCCAGGGCTCCGTCTCTCCCATCATTCACTTCCCTGTTCAGATCTTACTTCATTGGATAACCCTCCCCAGACCGCTTTACCTAAAATAGATGCAACTGGCCTCCTTTTCTAGATCTACCCTGTCAGTGAAGTACTCATGAGCCATGTGTGGCTGCTTCCATTAAAATTAATTAAAATCAAATTTTAAAACACAGTTCTTCTGCTGCAGTGGCCACATTTCAAGTGGCGGCGACCACACACACACAGTGGTGTGCTGATCAATGTTTAGTAACTGACTGTTTAACAAAAAAGAACAAAGTTCTAATTTGTAGCACTTGCCGATTCCCACAGTGTAAATACTCACACCACAGCTAATTTCAAAGATGGCTGCATTTACCAACTGGCTTGAAAAATGTATCAGATTTAAACTATTGACTCCGGCCTGCAACTGCATGGCATGTGGCTAGTGGCTATGTGAACAGCGTGGATCATAGAATGTTTCTATCAACTCAGACAATTCTATTGGAGAGCAGTGCTCTGAATGTTTACCCTGTTTGATAGATTGATTGATTTTACCACTTATTATTACCTGCCAAATTAACATTATACATATAATATTTAGTATTTTAAAATATTGATATTATTGGCTGGGTGCGGTGGCTCACACCTGTAATCCTAAGCACTTTGGGAGGCCCAGGAGGATGGTTCACCTGAGGTTGGGAGTTCGAGACCAGCCTGGTCAGCATGGTGAAACCCTGTCTCTACTAAAAATACAAAAATTAGCTGGACTTGGTGGCACATGTCTGTATCCCAGCTACTGAGGAGGCTGAGGCAGGAGAAGTGCTTGAACCTGAGAGGCAGAGGTTGCAGTGAGCCAAGATCATGCCACTGCACTACAGCATGGGTGACAGAGCATGGCTGCATCTCAAAAAATGTGTAGATAGCGAGATATTATAAATATGATATTAAATTTTATATATTAATGTTATATATACTTTGTTATCTGTTCCTGCAACTAGAAACCAACTTTCTTCAGTTTTTTTTCTCTCCATTTGGTTGGTATGTCTTCCTCCATCCCTCTGTTTTGAGTCTTTGTGTATCCTTGCATGTGAGATGGGTCTAGCTACAGCATACCAATAGATAAAAAAAAACAGAAGCCGCAATTTTCGTCTCTGATAAAACAGACTTTAAAGCAACAAAGACCCTAAGAAACAAAGAGGGACATTACATGGTGGTGAAAGGATCAATACAACAAGAAGAGCTAACGATCCTAAATATATACGCACCTAATACAGGAACACCCAGATACATAAGGCAGGTTCTTAATGACTTACAAAGAGACTTAGACTCGCACATATAATAGTGGGAGACTTTAACATTATACTGTCAATATTAGCCAGATCAACGAGATAGAAAATTAACAAGGATATCCAGGACTTGAACTCAGACCTGGAACAAGTAAACTTAACAAATATTTACAGAACTCTCCACCCCAAATCCACAAAACATACATTTTTCTCAGTATCATATTACACCTGCTTTAAAAGTGACCGCATCATTGGAAATAAGTCTGTGTGTTTTTATACAGTCTATGCATAGACACACTTCAAGGAAACACCTAAATAATATTAGAGATGGTTGCCTCTGGAGAGTGAGGTGAAGGATGATTTTCTTTCTAATTTTTTTCAGTTGTCTATATTTTCCAAATTATACTGGATGCATTTTGATTATCAGAATAAACTCAAATGTGACTAAAATACACAAAGACTCCATGGAATTAGTTCAACTCATTTTGAGTCAGAAGCAAGGCGAGGTAGGCAAAGGCTGACACAGTTCTCACCTCGCTCCTTCATTCATTTGTTCGTTCATTTATTGAGAGACTAGTGTACCCTAAGGTTGTACAAACATCTGGGGCCTCATGTGGAACAGGTCATGGTCCCTGGTGTGAACTGTTAACCATTGCATGGAAAAGTCTAGGCACGTGTTGTGGGATGAGATTCAGTAGACGCCAACGAAACTCAAAGGAAAGGGTGTATCTGGGTGGGTGAGTTGTCAGAAAACCCTCACTTAGCTAATACTGAAGACTGACTACGCAGGAAAAAAAAATAGAAGACTATTCTAAGGGCCTAAGACAGACAGAAAAATGGCTGGGGGCTGGTGAAGCATTTCCTGAGACTAGAGAATAAGATTGATGGAGAGAGAACAATGGGAGCTGAAAATAGAAATTAGGCTGAGCCCTGATCACGCTAAAGAATTAAGTCTTTCTTCCCTAGGTCAGCGGTGTTCCGACTGTGGGTCTCACAGTCCTGTAAGAGGCCACGAAATTGTGAGAGAGTCGCAGCCTGGATTTAAAACAACAATGAAGTATCCAAAGGAAGAGAACAAAAACCTGCTGGAATACATCATCTATACTATGGCTGAAATTTATTTTTGTTTATGAAAGGTATTTTTCTTTTATAAAAAAACTTTAGAAATGTTTTATTTCAAGTCATTTATAGATGCACAGGAAGTCGCAAAGAAATGTACAGGGAAGTCCCATGCACCCCACCCTCAGCCTCCTCCGATGTCAGCAGCCTTCACAATCACAGGACAGCATCGGAACCAGAGAGTGGACGCTGGTGTAACCCATGGATCTCATGAAGATTTCACCAGTTATACACACGCTCCTTGGTCTGACTGGGGCTACGTAGAGCCACGTGATTCCCACCGCCATCAAGTTACAGAGCCAGACCATCTCCAGGAGACTCCTTTGTGCATGCCCTTGGTAGCACACCCGCCTCCTGCCATTCCCCATCTCCTGGCAACCACCAATCTGCCCTCTAGGAAACCGATCCTTTGGTTGTGCATGTGACTATGCCTGTGCACATGTGTGTGTACTGGATCAAGATGTGAAATGTATTTCTTTCTTTTTCTGTTTGTTTCTTTGTATTGAGATGGAGTTTTGCTCTTGTTGCCAAGCTGGAGTGTAATGGCACAATCTTGGCTCACTGCAACCTCCACCTCCAAGGTTCAAGCGATTCTCCTGCCCCAGCCTACTGAGTAGCTGGGATTACAGGTGCTCACCACCACACTCAGGTAATTTTTCTGTAAAATGTTTTTCTTTCTGTGAGCCCCAGTTCAAAAGAATGGAAAGCTGCCACTGCCTCCTGCAGAAGGATTTTAGGTGTGTGTGGGGCCATGGCATCATCAGATTTATTTTAGAGATCATCCTGGCAGCAGTGTGGAGGTTGCACTGAAAAGAGGAGTGAAGTAGGGATAGGGAGACCAGCTCTCTGTGTCACCACATGAGCTCTCAGGTCATGGGTGAACCTTCCCTCTCTCCCTCCCTTCTCCCTTCCTCCCCCTCCATTCCCTCTCTCCCTTTCATCATTAAATATACCCTTATAAAATATGATGCTTCTGTTGATCTCTGCTCGTCTTAGCAATTCTCTGCTGCACTCCTCAAAATATTATATTTTATAATGAATAATGCTGCATGCCTACTGGTTAACTAGGATGGAGATATGGCTACTTCGTTTTCACAAACTCCACCCACGTGAATGACAGTAAGATATTATGATTCTGTTGCTGTAACTTGTTCTTGATTTCCTTTACTATTTTTTAATTCTACACTGTGAGAGTTTTTAAATTCAATGTACCATAGCTGGTCAGTTTAACTGGCTTTTCATTACCAGTGAAGGGTGGCAAGCAACCTAAACAAAGACCATGGTTCCTAATGCGTTAGGACACGAGCCACTTCCTGGAGGCAGAGGGTTCCGGCTCTGGCTGATGGCATGTCCACTGTCAGCTTTCTCTGCCTTACCTGGGTGGGGGGAGTGGACTGAGGGATGATGTAGGGAAAGACTTTGCAGTGATGATAAGAAGCTGGCACGCAGGCACCCCTGCCAGACGGTTTCTGTTGCTGTTGTCGTTAGCCTCGGCGTGCACAGTGAAGCCACATCTGGAGGACGGGGACAAATATGAGCCAGCTGGACAGCGACCAGTGAGATTGAGGGTCCTGCTCCTTAGATGCTATTCAGGAATTTAAAAAATAAAATGCTCAGGACTCAGGATCGGTGAGCAGGCAGGGCATTAGCTGGGACGCCGAGGAAGGAGACGCTGACCAGTTAGGAAGCCAAGATGATGTTTGCTGAAAAGATCAGTGGCGAATCCACTGCGGGACGAGTGGGCAGTGGGCAGCAGTCGGCGGGGTGGGGACAGTCTCTCACAGGAGCTGGCAGACTCGCCACTTTCCCGTCCCACGTCCGTTCCTTTCATCTGAGATTGAACTTTAGTAAGTCCGTTTTTTGCAATCGTTTTCTTAATGGTTAAACGGGAGTTGCAGTATTTCCTAGGTCACTCTGTGGCTGTAGGGATGGAATATGCCAGGTGAGTGCTGGCTTTGTTGTAACCTTTAAAACGCTGCTGAATAAATACATGCATCTGGCTTTTTTTTAAAGAGCGACGGCATAGACAGAGGTAGGTGTGAGATGACGGTGGTGGACAGCGCTCAGTTCTTTCTCTTCGTGGAAGGGGTCCTCGGACTGTGGTGTGTACCCGTCAGCTCCACAGCCCGTGTTCAAACTGTGTTTCCCCCCCATCGCTGTCTGGACGAATTCTTAAGTTCCAGTCTTCACCTGCCCTTCTGGTAGGTCCCTGCTTCATAAAGTAACGCTTCCATTTTTTTTTTTTTTTTTTTGAGACATAGTTTCACTCTTGTTACCCAGGCTGGAGTGGAGTGGCGCAATCTCTGCTCACTGCAACCTCTGCCTCCTGGGTTCAAGCAGTTCTCCTGCCTCAGCCTCCTGAGTAGCTGAGATTACAGGCACACACCACCACGCCCAGCTAATTTTTGTATTTTTAGTAGAGACGGGGTTTCACCATGTTGGCCAGGATGGTCTCGATCTCTTGACCTCGTGATCCACCTGCCTCTGCCTCCCAAAGTGCTGGGATGACAGGCGTGAGCCACCGCACCCTGCCCATGCTTCAATATTTTTAAAGCTTATCCTTTGTAGGGAGACATTTTTCTTTTCCTTGTTTTTTGACTCTGAATCTATGGTGGAATTCCAAGCATTTCTCTCTTTTATCTTTAAGCAATCAGCCCGTCGGAAGCACTAAGATTCACTGTAATGAAGAAAGTTTGCTCAGCCCTAAGACGTCTGGAGTGGTCACCCCGGCTTCCCATGGTGGCGGGAGGCGCAGTGGTCTTTTTCTCCTTTGACAGGAAAGGGAGAGGAACTCATCCCAGAGCTCTTCCTGCCTTCTGGTCTGGGATTCTCTTTAAGTGTGGAAATGTGGGGAAAAAAAATCAGGGTGTATGTTTCCTTGTAGACAGGGTCTTGTTTTTCAGACTGACCAGCACTCTTACCTTTTCCTTTCCAAGATATTGAATGATCACTTAAACGTATCAGCTAGAAAAGATCTTTTTGGCAGAGTCTGTAGTTCTCCTCTCCAAATGTGGGAGCTATGAAAATGCTGAATTATTCCATTTGTCCAGAAGAACTGGGGACTGCGATTCTGATCTAAGTGAGCCTAAGTGAGTGACGCCTCACCAGAGCGCCAGATTCCCACGTGGCCAGCTCAGGTGGGAAGGAAGCAAACAGACAGGGGCAGGCACCTGGGTTCTGGGAGCTGAGGCTGCCTTATCCGGTGTGGGTGCCAGTTGTTTTGAAAGACTGGACTCAAAACAACAGTGCAAAGCAATGAACAGGAGAACTGACGGCCTGGCAGAGTTGTCAGTGTATCTACTTCAGCGGGAGCTTTGAACTCACAGGATAGATAAAGTCCCCTTCCCTATCTTTTCAAAAAATGCTCTCTAGAAAAAATGTCAAAAGCTCCTGGTAGGATAGGACTATGAAGACAGCCCTTGGGAGCAGGTGAAGCTCTTAGGCCTCCCGGTTCACTGTCACTGCCTGCCCTTCGCAGTGAGGAGACACTGATGTCGCCAACAGACAGGTGAGAGGGATGTTGCTTGTAACACCACGTAGCCCTGCACACGCAGCGACTGTCTTTGCTCTTTGTCTTCTTTTTACTAGTAGTCTGAGATGGCATGAGAAGGGCGTACTGGGCATGTGGAGTGGAAATGACGACCAGGTTTGAGCAGGAACAGGACCACTTCCATTCTCTCACACGAACAGAAGCTGCGTGGGCTGCACCCGGTTGGATTGTGTGGTCCGCTTTCCAGATAGATGCAAATAGCCAGAAATGGAGACTAATCTGCCTGCAGAATTAGGACACTCCGGGTGTCCCTGGACTCCGTGCCATCTTAATGAACGATGGGCGTCAGAATAATGAAATCTTGAAGCTGTGTCCAAATTCTCTTAAGAGAGACAGCCCGAGGCAAAACACCGCAGGTTTCAGGAGGAAGCCGCCAAGTGAGTATGGAGGATCATTATCATTAGGGAAGGGAGAGGTGACACTGAGCCTGTCACCTGCCTTGCCTGAGCAAGCCGGGCTGTGCCAGTGTGCGGAAGCAGAATGAGCCTATTACTTTTGAAAAGTTAGCCAGAGCCTTTCTTTTCCCCTAAAATATCCTAAAAATAGAGTCTACGATGACATAGGGAGAGGGGAGAGGTTTTGGAGAGAAGCTCACGTTAACTGGAGAATGGAATTCGCTGTCCGTTTTACTCAGCAGCTTGAGTGCAGTTAGGCCTGTGTGTGTGTGTCGGCGGCGGGTGAGGGGTCGATTTTCCAGATAATATGCCCAAAGTGGTACCAAGAAGGTAATTATATAAAATTCTTCAAACTCAAGGAAGTTTATGCACACATTTGCTCTTTTTAGTGGACATATCATTTGAATATTGATGCTAGTCAATTTCTACTGCTTTTCCAACTTTTAATTTCTCCATTAGGTGTTTTTCTCTGAAATCACAATCTGTGCATATACAAAAGGCTCTTGCATATGAATCATATTCTAACTTTTTCGCAGGGACATAAAATATTTTTATTATAAAAATAAAAAATAAACTATATTAAAAGGAAGATGTGTGAATAGAAAAATTCAAGAATCACATCGTCGTGAATTTTATCATTGTGAAATATTCAACTCTTGGTAAGATTTTAGCATTCTGCATTGGTTTTTAGCTTGTATGATAGTATTTATGTTGTGACCTTGTACTTTCTTTTATTATCATTTTTCTGGTAAAAATTGTTTTCTGATTATTTTTAACATTTGTTATTAATTTGATTTTTTTTTGTTCCATCATACCATTCTTTTTTTTTTTTTGAAATCCTTCAAAAGGCAAAAATCAATCTATACGTGTGATATACGAAATGAAATAAAAGCTACCTTATTTTCTTGTTTTTCCTCATCTGTTCCTCCTTGTTTTCTTGACATTCATGAACAGGTCTTCATCTTATCTTGACTGCATCCTCATGCTGCTGTAGGAATACCTTCTCGTATGACACCACTTCTGGAACACCACGCCAGTGACTGTTAGTTTCCCCGTGACCTCTAAACGACTCTTCCTTTCCTTCAAAACCAAGTTGGCTTTTAAAAATGGATATGGTTTGGCTGTGTCCCTACCCGAAATCTCATCTTGAGTTGTATTCCCCATAATCCCCATGCATCAAGGGAGAGACCAGGTGGAGGTGATTGAACCAGTGGGTGGTTTCCCTCATGTTGTTCTGGTGATAGTGACTGAGTTCTCACGAGATCTGATGGTTTGATAAGTGGTTGGTAGCTCTTCTTTCCCCCTTCTGCCGCCTTGTGAAGAAGGCGCCTTGCCTCCCCTTTGCCTTCCGTCATGATTGTCAGTTTCCTGAGGCCGCCCCAGCCATGCGGAACTGTGAATCAGATGCCCCTCTTTCCTTTAGAAATTGTCCAATCATCTCAGGCCTTTCTTTATAGCAGTGTGAGAATGGACGAATACAGAGCTGAATCAATCAGTGCGTAGCCTGGTCACTCCTCATTCTAATCAGACTAGAACATAGAACATGAACATAGGATATGCAATCCCTTCACTCATGTTATTCTTTTCAAATTTTGAAGGAGAGATGAACTTTCCAGTAGAACCAAAAACGTGGTGTGGATTTGACATTCACTCCAGCCCCAACCTGTCTCAGTCTGTGTTCAAGGTCAGCTTCTCTGACCTGAAGCTTCCTGGGAATACTTCTCCTCTAGATTTCAACACGTTTTCTTTATCTCGCCACAAAATGTACACAGTTACCTTCAGTTGTTTACTAGCAATGCACGCATATCAGTTTTGTCTCACCAATTAGACTGCAGACCATGTTTACGTCTCTTTAACACTCATAACATGCAGTTGACTATTGGTTGTATGAGCATTGATTTCTTTTTAACCAATAAATTCACTTCCAAACACGTGACTTACCAGTCAGTTTTGCATAGGGAACCTGATATATGAGCTAAGGACTGCTTCTGTGTGATTTATTTTGCTTGAAAAATAAATATAAATATTTGTTGAATAAACAAAAATTGTTCCTGAATATTTTTTGAATATTTTTAATATAGATTTTAAAAATAACCTTATTTTGAATCATAAGTTTTGTAAAGTTATTCTGAATAATTTTTTGAACCTGTAAGCAACATGTTATTTCTGAATATGTTGCTTATAGATAAGGTACTTTTTATGGCTCTTTAAGATCCATATTTTGCAAAATTAAAGAAAAAATTTGTTACTTGATTAGTTAAGCAGCATGGACATGTAGAAAATTAAAACTTATTATTCTCTCTATTATTAAACTATGTAAGATTTCCTTCTTCCCGTATATGGCTTTATGAATTCTAAGGTTCTGTACTCTAAACGATATGCACTGTTTAACTTTGTAGATTTTTATCTGACCCAGTGGGGTGGATTCTTTGTATCTCTCATGCAAACTCAAGATAATTATTACTGTATTTTACTTGCTTGGCTTGCTATTTTGTATTCTGCCAATAAAAGGGGTATAAGGTGATGAGAGTATCACAATAAGCAGCAAGGTGTCAGAGAATATCATCTTCCTCCCAGCTGATTTTGAGATGGAACCTTCTGACCCAGGTTCTAAGATAAGCTATCTAAAACACGCCCCTAAATAGGTTTAAAAGTACAACATCAAATGAAGCCTCTTTAGAAATAGAAAAAAATTTTAGAAAGATGCTACCTTGTTTTTCCCTTGAATTCTGCATTTTATTAATGCCCATGTCAGGACATGGTTATTTACTCTCCCTTTAAGCTACTTGATTAACAAAGAAATTATTTTCTTCATCAGCAGTTAGCCAGACCAAATGTGGAGTTAGAAAATGTCTATATAAAAATTTAAATTCCTATTCTTTCAGTCGGAGTGTGTTAGCATGCCAGGGGAACGCTTGTATCCTGAAGCCATTCTCACTGAACCCCAAAGAGAACTCTGGAGAGTCTCAGTGTAGCGCTGTGAAGACCTCTGTGTCAAGACCATCCGAGTGGAAGTTGTCTTTCCAGGGAGTAGTGGTCTTGTTTGGGCTTAGCGCTCTCTGGCCTTTACTTCCTCCATGCTGACACTGTGTCTTTCAGTGGCTCCTCAGCTCCCAGGGCCTCAGCTACTTGGACCCCACTGTCTGTCCCAGTGATCGTTCTTACTGTGTGACAATAGATGGTCGTCTTCTTCCCACTCCTTCCTCTACATCAAGGTTAAATTTCAAGATCTGTCCTCTACAACAGGGGCTCCCAAATCCCCAGGCCATGGACTGGTAGGGGTCTGTGGCCTGTTAGAAAGCGGGCCGCCCAGCAGGAGGTGAGCACCCAGTGAGCCAGCATTACTGCCTGAGCTCCGCCTCTGGCCAGAGCTGGCGGGGGCATTAGATTCTCATAGGAACGTGAAGCCTAGTGTGAACTGCGCATGCGAGGGATCTAGGTTGCATGTGCCTTATGAGAATCTAATGATAATTAGATTCAATTAATATGCTTGAGTCATCCTGAGACCATCCCCCCACCCTTGGTCCCTGGAAAAATTGTCTTCCACGAAACCGGTCCCTGATGCCAAAACAGTTAGACACTGCTGCTCTGCAAAATATGTCCCTGTTTCCACCTCCATCCAGCTTCTCTTTGATGTCACTTCTGCAGAAATGGAATTTGGTCATGTTGCCCCTAGCATCCTACAAGCTTCTAGGGAAGCATCTATGCTGTCTTACATTCTGCACCTGTTGAACGTGCCCCTCCTAGGAGTCCAGGATTCACATGGGGTCATACTTAGCAATGGCAATTTTCCTATTTTTCCCCCTTCCCCTCAAGAATGACTTCTATTTGTGCACGGGTGAAAATAAGAGCCTCAAGGCTTAAGTTGCTAGAAGGGACAATCCACCCATCTCGCCAGCCACCTGAGTGACACCTGGGAAGGCAGGTGTTACCTGCTTTGGGGTGTATCAGCGGATGTGTGTGTACTTCCAGCCCTAGCGGAGCATAACCTTCACCTCTCCCAAGAGCTGTCTCCCTACAGACTCCAGGGAGAGTCACTCTCCTGTCACAGGCAAGCGCAAAGGTCAACATCCCCTTGGCTTGCTGTCTCTCTCTGCCTGTTACCCTGAGGCTGTCTCTGAGGACAGTCTGCCACTCTGCAGCATTTAAAAAAATGACACTGGAGAATTAAAGACTACACTGCAGAATACTGAAAACTTCAGAATGTCATCTCAAAACCTGGGGATGCTCACAGCCTTGGAGTCGTATGCAGTGAGGGTGAGAAAAGTGCCTGCTGAAGTTAAATGGTGGCTAACATTTTTAAGAGTTCCTTTTAATGTGTCTGGCATTGTTCTGATAACTTAATTTGTATTAACTCCTTTAACCCTCAAGTCTACAGAGTAGATAACACCATGGTACCCACTTTACAGATACGAAAGCTGAGGCACAGAGGACAAGCACTTTGTAAGTGGGAGAACTGGGATTCAAACCCAGGTCATCTGCCTCCAAAGTCACGCAGGTCCACACTTTGTCCCTAACACATTGCACCAGATTGTGGATCAGGTCCGAGTCTTTCTTCAGCTCCGATGTAAAATATTAGTATTCACTGTTATATTATTGAGGAAGATAATGGCAGAAACACATGCCATGTCTGTCAGTCTCTTCCCAACGAGTACCTGGTTGTGTTTTGGGAGGGTTTGATTTGATTGATTCAAATCCACAGAAGAACGAGCCATGTGGTAATAGAATCGTACACATCCTGAGCTGTGGCGTTGAAGAACAAAAGCAATCTGCACGTTGGAGATGAAGGTTACACCTTTTTGAGCACTGAAATTGAATTGCCTTTCTATCAGCCAGAGGCTTCTTGAGAGGCAGCTGGGACAGAGTCCTTAAGATTGGGGGTTTGACCTCGCCTCCGCCCTGTTGTTAGCTCTGTCGCTGCAGGTATGTCACTTGGTCCTGTCATTTATAAAATTGAAGCAATAGTGTCACCTCCTTTCAGGGCTGGGATGGGGGTGACGAGTGTGAGTGTAGGAGCAGCGTTTGGGAGAGTGTCTGGCACACAGTAAACTCTTTTCATAGATGTTAGCTGTTACTATTCGGACTCCTCCAGAATAAACTTTGTCTTCAAATGAGTAGATAAGGCATTGAAGCAGGCGCTGTGTACATGAAGAGGAAGGCGTGGGAGACCGGGAACGAGGGACGGAAGTTGTGAGAGGGACCACGGGCTGTGCATGCATTAGGTAGAAATTCTGAGGACAGTGAGAGTGGTGGCCCAGCAGGAAAGAAATGAAAATGCATTTTGAGGAAGAGAAGAAACTCCCAGTTAAAGATTCTAAAAAGAGTCCCTAAAATCCCAAGGGCACATCCCCAGCCTTTCCCGGGACAGCTTCAGACATAGGTGTGAGCCGACATGGAAGGGGGGCACCCACCGCAGGCTGGAGACTGGAGAACGCCGTTCAGACTCTCTCAGAGCAGCGGAGGCTAAATTCCGCTGTATTTTTCTTGACATTAGCCAGCATTGTTCAAGACAGATGTTCAGCGTTCTACAAAATAAGCTTATTTTTCATGGCAGCCATGATCTGAGGTAAGTACATTTCCAGACTCAGCAGGGAGGTTTCCACATGCAGCTGTAACTTACATATCTTTGCATATCTACAAGTGTCAGAGCCAGTCTTCAAAAGACGTTTCCTTCTTAGCATTCTATTGTTAGAAGTTTGGGTTCAAGGCTAAAACACCAGGTATTTGAGGGGATGTGGAAGAAAGTAAGTTTGAAACAGTGAATCAGTAAATCTGTGTGTATTAGCAGAAATTTTTAGCATTAATTGTTTCCAGCACAAAAAGAGACATGAACTCTCATGCAAGAAGCTTTAGACCATATAAATCTTGTGAGGCCTTAGTGAAAATATTATAGTTTTGAATTTTGCACAACCAATGTCTGTAAAAGCTATCACATTTTGTGATTTATGATTTATTTATTTTTCTGAGGCAGGGTCTCACTGTCGCCCAGGCACGGTCACGGGTCACTACGGCCTGACCTCCGGGGCTCAAGCGATCCTTTTGTCTCAGCCTTCTGAGTAACTGTGACTACAGGCACACACTGCCATGCCCAGCGAATTTTTGTGTTTCTTGTAGAGATGGGGTGTCAAATGAGACAGTGGCCATAAAATAGCTAGTGCAATTCTTGACACCTGTTGGGTACTCAAAAGATGGTGAATATCATTAGTAATTCTGGTGGTTTTAGTATTTGCCTACAAATACGCCAACACACCCCCCTTCGGAAGGTTAAACATCTGCTTCTCCCTCTGGATGTGGCTGGACAATGACTCGCTTCTAATGCATAGACTATGGTGAAGTCATAATGTGAGGCTTCCAAGATTGTGTCATGAAGAGGATACACATTTTGCAGCTGCCCTCCATGTTGTGAGGATGCTCAAGCAGCCTGGGGAGGGGCCCGCACGGGAGAGCCCAGTGTGAAGGAGCTGAGGCCTTCCACCGGCATTCAGCACCACGTTGCTGGTGAAGTTTCCAACCCCGGCTGAGCCTTCAGATGATTGCAGTCCTGGCCAACATCCTGCCTGCAGCCTCATGAGAGACCTTGTGTCTAAGCCACCCAGCCAACTTGCTCCTGATTCCTGAGAGAGGAAGTATGTATTGTTTTAAACCACTACACTTTGAGGTAATTTGCTATATAGCAATAGATAATTGTTATTACAGTAAATATTGCAGTAAAACTCACCCCAGAGTAGGATGAAACACCTGAATCAGTCAGCAGCTACTGTTTCCATCCAGGCAGTTACAAAGGAATCCAAAAATCAAGGTGGTAATTAATTTGTTAATCCATTTATTTCTTTAGCAAATTTACAGAGCCATGCCTGGGCTGTGGGCCCCATCTGAGCTGCTCAAACCAGGGTCTGTTACTGGACAGAGACAAAGGCTCTCAATGTCCTTTGTCCTCAGATCTAACCCAGGCCTCAGCGATACCTCCTAAGGTTCTTCTGTTCAGCTGTTTCTTCTCCTCTCTCTGCCATACGCCATGGGCAGGCCCAAACTATCTTTTCCTGGGACCACTGATAGAGCAGTCTCTTAACTGGCTTTCCTGCTCACGTTCTTGTCTAGTTACAAGACACATTTGTAATGATCAATTATAAGGAGGCACTCTGAACTATGTACACCAGATCAAATTATTTTCCTGCTTAAAACTTTATGGTGTCTCCTTGTCCACTTGCAAAACAAGCAGGTGTCCTCTGGTCTGTAAGGAAAGACCACGATCTAAACCCTACTTACCTACTCCTCGAACTTGCTCCCTCCCTTCCCTCTGTCCTTCCTGTCTTCCTTCAGCTCGTTGTCGGGTCTTGTTATAGGAGGACACCAGTGAATCACCCATCCCTGACCCATGCCCTTGTGTGGCCCTCCCACATTAACGCCAAGCTTGGCCACATGACTTGCTTTGATGAGACAAGAGCAAAGATGATATATGATGAGGCTTGAAAAATATGGCAGATCTGGGATTTCTTTTTTACTGGCTGCTTCTGAAAGAAGGCTTAACTACTCTGCTGCTTCATGGGAGACACAGGGGTCCCTTTCCTCCACCTCTGCCAGCCTCCAGACATGATGTGAGCTCAACCATCGTGGCCTGAGCCCAACCCAAACTGCTGAGCCACAGAGTTGTGACAAATGCTGAGTCACTACGTTTTGAGGTTGTTTTGTCACTTAGCAATGGGTAACTGATAAACACACCAAACTCACTCCTGAGTCCTGCGACTCCTTGTTTCCTCTGCTTGGCCATGTTCTCTCATGGAAGGCTCCTTGTGGTCATTTAGATCTCAGTTTAAATCTCAGCCCACTCTGAAAGGGCTGCCCTGGCTACTCAGGCCAAAGTGCTCTTGTATTCCCTGTAGAAAAAGAAAATTTTACTTCTCTGCTCTCGTCCTACAATATTCAGCACAGAATCCTTTGGTGACCAGATGTATGTGGGGTTTTCTTCATCCACCAAGCCAGCCAGTGATTCGTCAGTGGACGCCAGCTGAAAGTCTGCTCATTCAATCCAATCCTGACACCAACTAACTGGAGACAGAGTCAGATCACACAGGTTGAGGACTCAGTTCTAAAAGAGGGAGCCCCACCTTTGATGCTGATTGGAAGCCCTAGGTTGTTTTGCCTGTGCTTCTGACCAATCAGCTACAAATCTGGGTTCCCAAAACCTCCTTCAGTTTGACAAATTTACGAGAGCAGCTCAGAGAACTCAAGGAAATACTTACACTTACTAATTCATTGTAAAGAATGTTACAAAGGATACAGATGAAGGGACACATAGGACCAGGTGTGGGGGACAGGGAATGGAGCTCCCATGCACTTCCAGGGTGCGCCACCCTCCAGAAGCCCCCACGTGTTTGGCTATCTGTTTCATTTTGTTTTGAGACAGGGTTTTGCTCTTGTTGCCCAGGCTGGAGTGCAGTGGCATGATCTTGGCTCACTGCAACCTCCACCTCCTGGGTTCAAGCAGTTCTCCTGCCTCAGCCTCCCAAGTAGCTGGGATTACAGGCATGCACCACCATACCCAGATAATTTTGTATTTTTAGTAGAGACAGAGTTTCACTATGTTGATTAGGCTGGTTTCGAACTCCTGACTTCAAGTGATCCACCCAGCTCAGTCTCCTAAAGCGCTGGGATTACAGACATCAGCCATCATGCCTGGCCCTGTTTGACTATCTGGAAGCTCCCTAAATCCTGTTCCTTTGGGTTCTTTTGAAAGCGTCATTCCGTAGCTACGACTATTAGATAATTTGCCATTGGTGATTAGCTTAACCTTCAGCACCTCTCCCTCCCTGGAGGCTGTGAGGGTGGGCTGGGAAGTCCCAACTGTCTAATCTTGCCTTGGCTTTTTGGGTGACCACCCCCATCCTGAAGGTGCCTAGGGGCTGCCAGTCACCACTCTACCTATTAATATACAAAAAGACACTTGCCATTTTGTAGGTTCCAAGGATTTTAGGACAAAGACCAGCTATGCAACCTCACATCCACTCTGTCATATCATCATTTCTCCTTATACTGTAGCACCTCTCATGGTCTGATGTTTTCTGCTTTACCAAATTTTATCAAATCTAAGACACTGTGGATTGTAACCCACATCCCAACTTCAGAAACTAAAAAAAAAGTGAATGAAAAAGAGTGGTTTGAGAGGCCAGGCTTGGTGGCTCACACCTGTAATCCCAGCACTTTGGGAGGCCGAGGTGGGCAGATAACTTGAGGCCAGGAGTTCTAGACCAGCTTGGCCAACATGGCAAAAACCCTGTGTCTACTAAAAATAAGAAAAGTAACTGGGCATGGTGGTGCATGCCTGTAATCCCAGCTACTCAGGAGGCTGAGGCAGGAGAATCACTTGAACTTGGGAGGTGCAGGTTGCAGTGAGCTGAGATCATGCCACTGCACTCCAGCCTGGGCAACAGAGCGAGACTCCATTGCAAAAGAAAAGAAAAAAAGAGTGGTTTGAGTTGATGAAATACAGCATTTGATGATTTACTCCTTATTGTCTCTCTGTGGGAAATCTATGCCCCTTGAGGAGAGGGCCTGCCTCCTTGGGTTGCCTCCTCCCATTATTCTCCATATTGGAGAAAAAGTAAACTTTCTAAAATGCGAATCTAATCACACCACTCTTCTCAAAGTGATTTATTGGCCCCTCACTCCATTTAGGACAAAACGAAAATGACTTCCATGACTCACAAGCCCTCTGACCTGAATCGGGTCACCCTCTGCTTCACTTGCTTCTCCAGCAGCGTCCTCCTGCTCTGGGTCCTGATATAATCCTGCCACATGGTCACCACCACGCTGACTCTTCTGGATGTTCTCCCTCCTCTCCTCTCGGCTAATCCAAGCAAATCACCCTTCCTCAGCTGTCACATTCCTGTCGAAGCCTCCTCCGCCCCTCCAGACTGCTCTCACGTCCCCCATTACAAAACCTTACACCAATAACTATTGCAATTCGAAAATATCTGTATAATCGTTTACTTATTTGTCACATATTGTGTGTTTTTTTAATTGTGTCTAACACCTACTGTGAGCCAGACAGTGTTCTATGTATTGAGAGAACATTAGTAAACAGAACAACAAGACTTTCTGCCATAATGAAGCTTTGGCTTCAATAAAGGTAGACTGACCACAAATAAGATGAATATAAACACATGAGGATGTCACATACTCCTGAATACTACGGAGAAAATTAGGGAAGGAAAGGGGAAATGGCAAATCCTAGTGTCTGGGAGGGGCTGTGATTTCACATAGGATGGTCAGAAAAGGCTCCAGTGAGAAGATACATTTGAGTAAACACAGATGAGGAAGTGGAATTAGCAGATATTTCAGGAAGAACATTCCAGGAGGTGAAAACAGCAAGCTGAAAGCCCTGAGGCAGGATGCGGGTCACTGGTGGTAGATTTTAGCTGACATTCTTAAGGAAGTCCCTGTGGCAGGAGCACTTAGGAACAGAGAGCTCTGAGAGGGGAAGTGAAACAGGCCATGGAGGGGCTGACTTGGAGCCTTGTAAGCCTTGTTAATAGGAGAGTGACAATGAGTTCTCAAAGGACGGCTTTGTTTCATGTGTTAAGAATTGACTTCAGAATTTGGGATGTCAGTGGGAAAACTGAAATCATTTGAGCAAGAGACAATCACGGTTTGTGAAAGGTGGTGGTGAGAAACGGAGGAGGTGAGAAAAGGCCAGAGTCTGGCTGTGTTTTGGAGACAGAGCCAATGGGATTCCAGATGGCTGGAGTGTAGGGTTTGTACGATGAAGAAAGGTTTCAGGAGTTTTGTCCTCAGCAACTGCAAGAATGGAATGAGCTTTGACCAGGATGGGGAAGGCTGAAGGTAGAGAAGGCTGTAAGGGAAGGAATGGAAGTCAAGTTTTGACGTGTCAAGTTTGTGATGCCTTCTAAAGAGCCAAGGTATAGATACTCAAGTTGCATATATAACCATAGAGTTCAAAGATGGCTGAGAAAGAGATACCAGTCTAGGAGTTATCAGCATCTAGAAGATACTTAAAGACTTGTGCCCAAATTACCAGAAAGGTAGCAGAGACCAGAGGAAAGGTCAGACCGGAACTCTGGGCCCTCCAACCGTGGTCAAGGAGATGAGGAGATGGGAGAGATCAATCAGGAGAGTGAAAAGCTCCATCAGCAAAAAAACCCTTTGATCCCAGGGTTGAGGAAGGGATCATCGACACCATCAAATGCTGCAGTGAGGTCAGATCGGCTGAGCTTTGGCCGCTGACCATCTTGACAGGGTGGTTTTGGTATTAGGACGGGGAATTCATGTCTTTCTCTCTCACTAATCAGAACGAACAGCCGCATTTTCTGTCATTGGCACCACTGTATTCCTAGCGTCTAGCACAGTTTCTGAAACAAACTACATATTACATTAATACCTGTTAAGTGAGTGATTGGAAACTGATCATTAGATACTTTAAGATGGTCCTTAGATAAAAGTTTTCAGGCAAATTTACAAAATAATTCCCCTATAATCTGGAAATTTAACTGCTTTTTTCCGTGGATAAGAGTCATGGAAAGATGAGATTATGAGAGCATTTTTACCTTAATAAATGTTAGCTTTTCTCAGAATCACTGTAAGCCCTCTTTACTTTTTCCGTTCCTAAATAAGAACCATGCACAGAGCAGGTGTTTCTATGTCTTGCTGGGAGGAAAAGAGGTCTGCTCATTGCTTTGGGAGAGAACAACCTTCAACTTGGTCTCAGAATGGCCTTTGCTCGTTGGTGGGGAAAATTGTTGCCTGATGGGAATGCCTGATTGGAAATGGTCCCAGGAACCCTCAAACTAGTGCCCTTACCCATTGGTGTCAGGAATTCTTTTAATAGGATCAAAACTTTTTATCCTATAATTTTCATGATACACTAGTCCGAGATAGAGAGAAAAGGAAGCTAATTTTTATTTTCAATGCATGAGCCTTTACATGAAGGCACAGAGTACTACTGAGACAGAAGCACGTTGTCATGATTTCTGTCAAAGGGTCCATTGCTCAGCCATCTGTCAGATTCCACGTGTGCAGATGAAGGAAAGAGGCAGGTGGAGTCATTCTGAAAGTGTCTTCATGGAAACCAGGTCTTGATCACTCAAAGGAGGGGCAAGCCCTTCGTCAGCAGGACTCCAAAGGAGCAGCAAGCCAGGACCTGGTGCATGTCCTGGGGCCTTAGGCTGGCCTTAGCTACAGCTGTCGGGCCTTATGTACCACGGAGCCAACTGCACGTGCTCTCACCTCTGGTGAGAGTGGCCAGCTGTCAGGGTTCAGATTGTCCAATAGCATCTGCAGGGACCACACAGATAGTTACAGAACTGTTTTTTCTCATCAGTGGGGTCTAGGCATTGGAGCTGAGGCTGTTCAGGTGAACATCACCCACCAATCCTTTTAAAAACACATAACTAAAAGTCAATTACACAATCCATTTCAAACAGAGCATTAGTGTCTAAACTGCTGCATTCTAAGCAAGTCTCCCCAGCCAGCTTCGGAAACATCTGAGGCCCACGGGTATCCCTTTGGAGTCAGAGGATGACCAAAGAACCCGACTACAAAGCAGGAGGAGATTATCCAAGCTAAATCTCACCAAGACACCTGGAAAGAGGAACAATGGGCTGAGTTCATGTCAACATGTACATGACAGATACCGGATACTTTCTGAAAGCAGATTTTGTTCCAAGTGGGAGGGAATGGGCGGGTCCTGAGTGTGTGTGAAATTGAGAGGGGGGAAAGGGAAGGGTGCAAAACACAACTCTGTCATTTGCTTTTCCTAGAGACAGGGTCTGGCTTTGCAGCCCAGGCTGGAGTGCAGGGGGACGATCCTAGCTCACCTCAACCTTGAACTCCTGGGTTCAAGCCGTCCTCCCACCTCAGCCTCCCAGGGTGCTGGGATTAAAGATGTGAGCCACCTCACCCAGACCCCATCATTTTCTAAACATTATTCAAGAACTAGTTTGCTTGGTTCATTTCTCTTCCCAGTGCAAAGAGGATCTTGCCCCATAACGTTCTAATAGAGATTTCCTATTTACCAAGGATGCCGATTCATTGCTTTTTCTCTCCGATGAAATGTGTTTGACTTTTATGATCTTGTTCAACAGTAGACTCATTTATTCATTTATATTTATTCACTGCAATAAATTCTGCAGAGATGGGTGAGGGTGCTTGTCCTGTAAACCACACCTGTCTTCCAAACATGGCAGAGAATCAAAAAAGGAAATACATATAGTTAATAATAGTTTAAACACTATGGTATTTATATAATTAAAACATACGACTCCTGTAAGTTAACATTTTGGTTAACACCCTTCCAGAAACATTGCTGTTTCTTGCTTTCTCTATTTTTCTTATAGTGATTTATTGTTTAGGTAGTTTTAAAGTATATTTCTCATAGGAAGATAAAGACTTTCTCATTACAAACATTAAAATTGTGTATTAGAGAAAAATACATTAAAAATCCAGAATCCTCTAGAAAAGCATAGTTTTTCTTTTCTTTTCTTTTTCTTTTTTTTTTGAGACAGAGTCTCTCTCTATCACCAGGCTGGTGTGCAATGGCGCGATCCTGGCTCACTGCAACTTCTGTTTTCCAGGTTCAAGCAATTCTCCTGCCTCAGCCTCCCGAGTAGCTGGGACCACAGGTACGCACCACCACGCCTGGCTAATTTTTTGTACTTTTAGTAGAGACGGGGTTTCACCATGTTGGCTAGGATGGTCTCGAACTCCTAACCTTGTGATCCGCCTGCCTCGGCCTCCCAAAGTGCTGGGATTACAGGCGTGAGCCACTGGCCCGGCCACAAAGCGTAGTTTTATTTAATTCTTAATTTAACCAAGTGGCAGACGTTCGGATTTGGAATTGGTTTTGCTGTATCAAATAACACTATGTCTAACACCTTTGTGCATATATATATTCTGGATGCTGAACTGTTAAACTGCCTATAGAAAGGCTGCATGTGGTGGCATTACACAAATGCTAATTGTGAAGGAAAGCATGTTACATACGGCACGGTGTTTTGTGGTGGAAGTGAAATTGATTATTATTGTTTTGTTCTTTGTGGGTTTCTGTAGATATGTTAAGCAGAAATTTGAGACGGGACTATGTAGGGAAACGTTTGCTCTGTTAAAGCCTATTGCTACTTCTGCAACAGCAACTTCATCTGAGTGGACAATGGAAAGAAATAACATGACTAATTCTGGGCACAGGCCCATACTGAGTTTTGAGGCTAAACCTTCGAAAGTGAAAAGTGAAAAACCTGCCAACAGCAGCTCATGCTGTGGGCCAAAGGCCTGTCTGGTTCCCTGTGTGATGGGATATTGCCTTATCACCTACTTTGTTTCGCTAATGAAAACACTGGCAAACAAAAATAGCAGCTGCCGTGGTATTGGGCTATATACTTCACAGTAATTCTCTAGCTTACACTCACAATTCTCTAACAGGAAGTAACTTGAAGTAACAGAGAAGTAACTTGAAGTCACAATGGATCTGATCGAAAAGGTTGGACTCCAGAGCCACGCTCTTGACATCAGCTAACTTGACTTGAATAGTTCACTGATAGGACAATGAAAATAAACTCTTAAGGGCATATAAAATGAAATCAATTGATTTGAATAAGATACTTAATCATAGATAACTACATGATATTTTTCTAAATTTAAAATACACATTGATTATTCATTCAAAAACTTTTATGAGTACCTTGTATCTGCCAGGCACTGGGTTACACAATGGTGGGCAAGGCAGATGGGAATTTTGTCTTCACAACAATATTGGACTGTGAAGGAGACGAGCAGGAAAACAGGTGTTTGCAAGGACGTGAGTGAGGCACAGCCTCTAAGAGGGAATCCCAGGGTGCTGTGGGGAAATCAAGGAGAGGACCCAGACTTCGTACCTTAGGTCCAAGGTTTACTCCCATGTAGCTGGCACTGCAGCTGCTTGGGAATTAGCACCACACCCGGCTAATTCTTTGTTTTTTTAATAGAGACGGGGTTTCACATGTGGACCAGGCTGGTCTCAAACTCCTCACCTCAGATGATCCACCCGCCTTGGCCTTCCAAAGTGCTGTGATGACAGGCGTGAGCCACCACACCCTGCCTCAAGGTTTATCTTTAAGGTGGATTAAAGTTAACTAGAAATGGTTTGTCTTCACATAGCCTACAAACAAAATTTAGTCATATCCATGAATTCTACTGAAAATATTAGACAACTGGAACATTCAAGGGTCATGGACGGGTTATCTTTCATTTTCTAACCGGCTTGTGGTGTGACCAGATTTCGATAAGACTTATAAAAAGATGTAGTTTTTAGAAACTTGGCAGTTTTCTTTTGTTTAGTGCGTTTCATAATTTATGGGTCTCATGGGGAACTTGTTCGGCTCTGGTTTCTGGGATGTGCTAGAACCTTATGGAAATTCTCTGACAGGCAGCTTTTAGGGAGATAGAAGTTTCTAAAATTTGTATTTCAGTCTTGTCACTGAACTCTCCTGATACCTGATTTCCCAGCTGCTAAGCCCGATATGTTCTGATAGGCTTCACTGTGAAAACTGAAGGTGTCCCACGGTGACGATCCTGTCTAGCCTGCCTCATAGGAGCACATTAACAGAGTCGCCTGGACACTCAGGCACCGGCGATCTTGTGAAAGGGACTACCTCTGTCTTTGCTCACTATGTCTCTTCAGCATGTGCAATGCCTGACGCAGAGTAGTTAGTTACTTGATGATTGGCTTTTTTTTTTTTTTTTTTTTTTAAAGGAGAGAAATGTGTCTCTGGGGAAACTTTAAAATGTAGACACAGAAGATAGGTGGATCCATCCTAGGTTGTCTGCTAAAGTAGCCCATTTTCTAGGTTGCAAATTCCCTTTGTCCATTTGTTTTGTACATGTATAGTATCTGAAAGAAGGGTCAGCTTAAACGAGCAAAATATGTTGAAATAGTGAAACATTTTCAGTATGTATTTCATTCCCCAGCGTCAAGTAACACCTCTCACTGAGAGGTGTCACCATATCTCTAAATCTCCTGGAGATGCATTTGGCACACATGCTTTGAGCAAATGAGTTTGTTGTTAAAATATAAAGTATATTTTCTAAGTTATTATGTCAAGGGGAGTATGACAGAGGAAGGAGAGTATGTTCTAATTATCTTCAAAATTTGCCCACCTTCCATCAAAATTTATTGTAACTGAAAGGAGCAACCTCTGAAAGAGGGATTATTGGCTCTTCTGCTTTGAGCTGCTGATCTCAGAGGGAAACAAATGGCGTTTGCTGAATCTGAGCACAGAATGCATACAGCGCTTCAGCGTTAAGGGAGATAGTATCAGGGAAAGTATATGATATTCACCATCTAATTCTTTTCACTTCTTTCAGTAAAGACACTGAAGGAAGAACTGATTTTAATCTGAGACTACCTCTTTCAAAGAAATCTCAAGAGATTTAGTGCTACTGGAGAAGCTAAAAGATATGAAAGCATTTGTTACAGGCAAGACAAGCTTTAAAACAATGTCGAATAGGAAATGTACACCTGGTGACCTGTCCCCTACCTGGAAAGACAGTGAAAGGGATCTGATAGGACAACTGTCACTGGGTACTGATGTTACACTCACTTTCTAATGGAACGACAACAAAGACCAAGCTCAGTGGGTATTCAGTGATCAGACAGAACTCTCGAGAAGCATGAGGGTCTTACCTGAACGCAGGTTCAAAGAAGTGTTCTAGCACCAGGAAACACTTAACAATATAGAGAGAAAGGAAGCTTGGACTGATGTTTAGTTTGTCTATCTAAAATGATCCCAGGAGAGACATAGACGGAAAACTATTCTGCACATTTTCCCCCAGAAATGGAGTATTAGATTTACAGTGTACCTTTCACTAAAAATTCAGACTGAACCTCCAAAGCAATGTATTCTTTCATCTAATCACCTACATGAGGATGCCTGGAAAAATTGTGATTACAGACACACACACACACACACACACAATTTCTGTTTTGAGTATGCTTGCAATTTTTAAAAACAAGCTTTAATTCAGTTGAAATAAAAATTATGAAATATTAAAAGTGGTGATTTGCAAATTGAATACGTGTAAGTATATGTGTATTGTAAAGTAAGTTACTGAATATGATATGTAAACTGTGTTTGATTCAGTATGATAGCTGTAATTATAGGAAAATAGAACCAGTAAGACTCAAGTGATTTGATTAACATTTGTGTAAAATGAGTGACTTATTTGCTTTAAACTGATATTCCCAGTGGTATAAATTGTCTTTCTAAATACTATTTCCACTGGGATGCCAATATGTGTAAGATAAAATATATATTCTGAAATAGTGTATTCTCTGAATGATCTAATAATTAGTAGGCATCTTACTACACCATTTGTAAGCGGAAATAATTGATGAATAATATACTGGAGAACCTTTTATGGTAGGAGCAATATAAAATAGGGTGAAGTATATCGGCCACAAAAGCCAAAATCCCAGGAAACATAATTATCCATTAACCATGTCTTTCGCTTTGTTACTAATGGATAAGATAAGAAGCTCTCCCAGAGAGTGGGAATGACTCTGTGGGATCCTCAGAGGAGTGAAAAATGTAAAGGAAATGCTCTCAGGAACTGCATTCTTCTAATTACAACTATATCATACTTTCCCACATCAGGTTGACACAAATCAGGCTCTGTTTATGAAATAATCCATAGATCTTTTTTTAAATTAATGTACAAGATTTGTTACCAATCACGAATCCATTTTACTATATCTGAACACATGAATTATAGTACATTATGTTTTTATCAATTTTAAAATATAGTCATATTTTTCAATGGGCTTTTGGAGGTCCTTTCTTTCTAATACTTTATATTATGACGCTATAGTTTATAGAAAGCCTAAGATGATTAAAAACCTTTGTCCAAAAGGGGAAAAAATCCCATGATTCTCTTATGGCAGAGTTGCAAATCTTTAATTCAGTTTAATGTGTTCCTGTGAGAAAAGCAAATTGAAAAACATGCTTCACAAAAATAAACATATTTACTTTACTAACTACTTTCCTGTCACAGCAGAGAAGCATAAATGAAATCCCTACATTTGTAGACAAATTCTTTTCCAGGACCCTTTAAAAATGATTTGATGGTTTCTTAGGGTTTACAATTACAATGGAGAAATACTATGTTCGTTTGAATCTCTCATCTTGGTAAATATTTTTTTTTTCTAGAAAATTGGATTCTTCTATTTACAGAATTTTGGTGAGGAGACATCTATAGGTATATTTTTTAAAATTTTCTTGTCCAGCAACTTGGTAAACACTTTTCTTTTAATGACTCAAATTCATCTTCAGCTTAAGAAAGTTGTTTTTATTTCTTTGTTGATTCTCTGTAGTTTAGTGCAGTCTTTCTTCAGGGTACTTGCTGGGCACTTTTGTCCTAGTAAGTCCAGATTCAGCTCAAGATATTTTCTCTCTCTCTGTCTTTTTTTTTTTTTTTTTTTTTTTGAGACAAGTCTTGCTCTGTTGCCAGGCTGGAGTGCAGTGGCGTGACCTTGGCTCACTGCAACCTCCACCTCACTAGTTCAAGTGATTATCCTGCCTCAGCTTCCTGAGTAGCTGAGACTACAGGTGTGCACCATCACAACCAGCTAATTTTTGTGTTTTTAGTAGAGACGGGGTTTCACCATGTTGGCCAGGATGGTCTCCATCTCTTGACCTCATGAACCACCCACCTGGGGCTCCCAACCACCATGGTCCGTCTTTTTTTTTTTTCTTTAATTAGTTCTTTTCCATCCTTTACTCCATTCTCTTCTCCTGATGCTTCCATCAAGAAATAGTGTACTTTTGGATTCATCTTTCTTAAGTCTTAAGCCTCCTCCCATACTTTCTATCCGATTTTCTTTTTTCTTTCTTTAACTTTCATTTTAAGTTCCAGAGTACATGGGCAGGCTGTGCAGGTTTGTTACAGAGGTGACGTGTGCCACGGTGGCTTGCTGAGCAGATCATCCCATCACCTAGGTGTTAAGCCCAGCATCCATTAGCTGTTCTTCCCGGTGCTCTTCCTCCCCAGTCCCCTGACGACACACCCCGGTGTGTGTTGTTTCCCTGCTGTGTGTCCATGTGATCTCATCCTTCTGCTCCCACTTGTAAGTGAGAACATGCAGTGTTTGGTCTGTTCCTGTGTTGGTTTGCTGAGCATAACAGCTTCCGGCTCCATCCATGTCCCTGAAAAGGACATGATCTTGTTCCTTTTGATGGCTGTATAGTATTCCATGGTGTATCTATAAGACGTTTTCTTTATCCGGTCTATCATTGATGAGCATTTGAGTTGATTCCATGTCTTTGTTACTGTGAATAGTGCTGCAATGAATATACATGTGCCTGTGTCTTTATAGTAGAATGATTTATATTCCTTTGGGTATATACTTAGCAATGGGATTGCCAGGTCAAGTGGTATTTCTAGATCTTTGAGAAATCACCACACTGTCTTCCACAATGGTTGAACTAATTTGCACTCCTACCAACAGCGTAAAAGCCTTCTTCCCCCCCACCCCCCACTGCCACCCGCAATCTTGCAGGCATTTGCTGTTTTTTGACTTTTTCTTAATAGCCATTCTGATTGGCCTGAATGGTATCTCATTGTGGTTTTGATTTGCATTTCACCAATGATCAGTGATGTTGAGCTTTTTTTCCTTAGGTTTCTATCTGGTTTTCTTTTTAAGCTATAAAGAGTTGCTCAACATGACAGTCCAAATTAGCAACTCAATTCCTGGAGCATCATGAAATTATATCCACTTATTGAGGTTTAAATTTGAGTCAGTACATTTTTAAACTTCAAGAGGATTTTCTGATTCTCCAGTTGTTTCGTTGACATAAGAGCCTGCCCTTCTTTCATGGATGTGAGGGGCGTTCAGAGTCTAGACATATTTGAAGACAATGGGATTTGATGGCCTATTACATGTGGGGTGGGGAGAAAGAGCCGTCAGGATGACTACCAGATTTTAGACCTGAGTATCTGAAAGGAAGAGTATCCAAGAGTGTCTGTGATTGACCCCAGGAATACCATGGTATGGGAGCTTTTAGGGAGAGGCCAGGAGTTTTGTATGTGTTATAGCTGAAATACCCGTTAGTCGTCCAAATACAGGTGTCGCCGAGACATTTGGATATGTGTGTGTGCAGCTCACAGGAGATATCCAGGGCTGAGATGTAAGTTTGTGAGTCACAGTCTTAGAGCTGGTGTTCAAAGCTGCAGACTCCTCTAACAGGTAAGCGTAGCTGGAGAGGTCCACTGAGCCTGGAGGCTGGTTTTCCTTGGATCTGCGGATAGCTGTGTTTCTGTGTAGGATGTGTGAACGCAGAGCACATTGCCAGTCCCTGATTGAGTGAGGAAGGGAAGTATCCCTACAAATGGAACACAGTAGGAGATTTCTTTACCGTCTCTGGCAGGTTATTGCTCATTTTGGGGCAGGAGAATGCAAACCCTAAAATTAGGTGGAGGACTGCCTTGTGTCTTCCCAAGCCTTAATGTTCATACTAGGAGTTCACTGCGGCAGGTCTCTTATTTCCCTGAAAGGAACAGTTTTGCCAGGAGAAACAAAACAAATGCCATCCCTGCACCGTGTGTGCATAGAACGCAGAGGAGCATACCCTGGGCTTGCAGAACGCTCCCTGGCACGCTCAAAGTTGGAGGTTTTGCTATTGTTCAGTTAAGAAAACGCATCCATGTAACTTATCAAGAGGTTCCTTCCTTTACCTAAATTGGAAGTTAGACACTCATTTATAATTAAGGTTCTGGTAATATTTTATTTTATAGAGAATGTGCAGTTTCTCAATCATCAATATGATTTACTCCATCTATTTTTTTCTAGTTGTATAGTAGACTCTGTGCATGTGTGTATGTGTGTGTGCATGTGCATGTGTGTGTGGTGCCTGTGCACATCCACACACATTAGAGATACCGAATGGTACCTTTACATACCTTGAAGGATGAGATTTGGGGAAAGAGGAAAGGTGAATGTGGATTTGTTTTGAAGTGGAAGCCACTTTAAAAGTTTCATTGTGTTTCAGGTAACGATATGTTTAAATTACTACTTAAAAACGTTCTCTGAAGGCACATGAGATTATAAAACTAGCGATCATAAAATAATCAATGTAAACACTGAAAATGTAAAACATAGTTGACTTTTAGTCCTAGATGTTACAATGTTAGTAAAAACTATCAAGAACCTTAAAGTCTCCGGAGTCATTAGAGTTACAACTGTGTAAATAGCTTACTTCAAAATAGTATCAAAAGAAGAGTTAACTTTATTAGATGTAGCTCTTGAAGTAAAACGCCTGAGGACAATTTTGTATGAGGAGATTAAACGAGAGGAATACTGTCCTAATAAAAGCCAAAACCCAATGAAACTTTATTTGGTAAAATTTTCATTTGCAATGCAATATTTTCTCATATGCATTATCAAATTCACCTTACTAATATGACTTATTTTTGGAGTCTATAACCAATTTTTCTGATGTAAAGTGAAAAGACAGTTAAAATACCTAATTTAGAGAAACAAGGCATTTGACAGTAGGGACAAATTGTGATTGATCATATTATTTGTGGTGTGACAGATACAACGAAACTGGAGTGGAAGGGAGCGTATAATTTTCTGCATACTAAACAGGAGAAAAAAGGCTACACAGACCCCCCCCCCCGCCACCGTGCTTTGATGCTAAGTCACTGTACTCCATTTATATTTACAGTGATTTCCATAAACGACAATCCCACTGTTTCACAATAAGAAGTACCAGGCTGGGCAACACAGTGAGACCCCATCTCTACAAAAAGTAAAAGAAAGAAAATTAATGGCACCTATAGTTCTAGCTACTCAGGAGGCTGAGGTGAGAAGTGATGCAATTTTTCAAACATCACTACAATGCTATTTATACTATCTTTTCCAGTTCTATAAGAGTGTCTGTGTGTGAGAGTTGTGCACGTGCACAGACACACACGTATTAGAGGTGCCGAATGGTACCTTTACATACTCCCCAAGAGTTTTTTTTTAAAAAAATGTTACCGATAAGACAGAATGAAAAGTATACAAGTCATGTGTGTTTAATGTAGAGAATTTCACATAAATAGATTGTATTCTTAGTACTTCTGTGCCTGAACCAGACTGTTAGCCCTAAAATGGAATCTATGATGCTGTTTTCAGATCTGACTGGGCATTTATTATATAACTAGCAAAATCTTTCGGCGTTTCTGTCATTGAGTCCCCTTGGTGAGAATCCAAATCTAGCCTTCTCCCAATATTATTAAGTAGTTTAAGCAGGTTCCTATGGAGAGAGGCTGGGCTGGTTACTTTCCATCTTATGTCTTGCTCCTTTCTAACCTATTCCTCTGTCTTGCAGTGGACCAGGCAGGTGGACCCTCATGTGTTAGCCTACCTAAGTGCCTTTGCTCCTGGGAAAGGTGAGGTATGGCCAGAAGGAGGCACCTGCCAGATACTAGAGGCAGACGGAGACAGAAGTAGGTGGGGGAATTCACCTCCCCCACCCCACAGTCATCTCATGTTTGGAAGTAGCTGTGTCCCTCTGTGACTGACATCTGCCTGGCAGGCCTTCCTGCAGAACTCCAGCTCACACGGTGACCACATTATCCGCACCCCCCACTTTCCTTTTCTGCCCTAAAAGTGGTAATAGTTTCCCATAACTGAAAACTTCTGAGCGATTCAACATCCTTCATCGGTTCCCTTAATGCTCACAAGTCTGAAATCGTCCCTTCATTAAAATCTCTTCAATTGAGTCATTGGAGTGGAACTCTTTCCCTGCTGTGAAGCTGGCTGATACAGGTACAATGAAATTGATGTTGTGTGACAGACCAAATAGCATGATGTACTCCATGAGTACCCCCCTAACTCTCAAGGCTGCCGGCACAAGAGAGTCCTGAGTCTATTCTGACATGTCGTCTGTGCTAGTCAATGACAGACCCTTAGTTATGATGGCAGTCATAAGGCAATGGCTGCTTAGCCTCATATTTTGAGAGTAACCTGGGTAAAAGTGTGAGAAATGGTTATTTCATGCCTAGGCAGTCGTCTCAAGGAGAAAGCGGAGGCTGTGGCATTTAGACAGAACCATGTGGTGGCAGAGGATGCTTTGGTCTTGCACCAAAGGAGATGACCACCTGCAGCTGGTTCTCCACAACCAGACTTCCTTGTCCGATTGAACACTCTAATATTCAACCCAGACCCCATCAAAGGAATGCCAGTGTGCCTACTTCAGCTTCTGGATCTTTTCCCAGGAAAGTTATAACTGCGTTATCTATGTCCATTGAGAATCACCATGAAAGAAGGGGTCTTCACCAAAGGTGAAATTGCAAGGAGATAGCGGAGGGAAATGAAGATTCTGCTCATCCTTGGAAACAGCTCTTGGAGGCTACCCATCCTGCTTTTGCAGAAGAGCTAAAAATTGGTAGCTGCAGTAGGATCTTAGGTATTTGGTCCAAGGATATTTCCTGAGATGCCTAGGTTCTGTTTCCCAAGTACCTAGACTAGCGTGCTCCACATTTGCCTCCACAGGAAAATTCCCAGTCCCGCTCTTTCCTCCTTATGCATAAAGGAGCTGACTCCTAGGGACTTCATTCCCTGGGCTCACTGGCTGGAAATCAAAGACCAGAATGCAGAGAGAGGCAGAGAAAAAGAGGAGAGCCAGAGAGATTATCTGGGACAGTTCCTTCCCCACCCCCAGCCCCCTGGCTCAGGCAGTGTCTGTGTCCCTCAGCGATGGCCGCTCCCGCTGGGTGACCCTGGCCTCCAGCCTGGCGCTCTCACAGAGCCCTAACAGCAGGTTTTCATCTCCCTGCCCTTCCAGCCCTACCGGCGTTGACAGTTTCTCACCGTTCCAAGTCAGGCTGTCTCAACGGCCCTTGTTAGTTACCTTAACATTTTCGACAACGCTCTATATCACCCCCTCATTAAAGTTCTTTTATTTGAAACATCTGTGTTGGATTTCCTTTGTTCCTCAATATTCTTTCTTGAATTGTTATTCTTTCAGTGGTGTTAGCTCTGAAACAGTACTCAGTTGGTTTTATTGTTGCAATTGTAGTCAGAGCAATGCTTATCATATCATTTTTGCAATCACGTTAAATAATGCCATTAGAGAAGAAGTAAGTCTATTAGCAGCATTTCTACATAGGAGCTGAACAATGGATGTTTCTTTCTTTCTTTCTTTCTTTCTTTCTTTCTTTCTTTCTTTCTTTCTTTCTTCTTTCTTCTTTCTTTCTTTCCTCTTTCTTCTTTCCTTTTCTTTCTTTCTTTCTTTCTTTCTTTCTTTCTTTCTTTCTTTCTTTCTTTCTTTCTTTCTTTCTTGTTTCCTCTTTCTTTCTTCTTTCTTTTCTTTTCTTTCTTTCTTTCTTTCTTTTTTTTTGTAATCAGGGAAGGTAAAGCCAAGAAGAAACCCAAGGCAACCATCTTGGTAGCTGAGATCATGAGTAATAATGTCTTCTTGGTTGAAAGGTTCTCTGTAAATGTCCAAAGAATGGAGAAGTGTACTTGGCAAGCAGCTGTGCTGCATGTAGTATTATAGACTGAATAAAATTAGAGGTTTTCGTTGTTTATAAGAAAGTAAACCATGGACCTTTTGGATTTCTGCTGTATTTTTTTCATACCAGTTCCCTTTAGTTTAGAGTTCTATTTTTAATACAACAATTTTTAAAAAATGATGTTATTGCTGAATAGTTACATAATAATTGTATACAGGTATGTATATGATTATTTAATAAATGTTAAAATGTTATTGTAAAAAACAAATGTAAAAATGTGCCCTGGAGAAACTATTTGAATAATAATGTGCAGAATGACCTGAAAGGCTGACTGAGAAAGAAAAGAAAGACCAGAAAACTAAAGGAAATTGATGTGAGTCTCTGGACAGCAAAGAAAAAGGACAAAGAGAATGAAGAATGATTCGGTTTTAGGATAAGACAATTTACTTACTCTCTCATCTCAATAAAATTAGTAGAAGTTTAGTGGTGGTGGACTATAGATTTTAAAAAGCTGATTTAATGGCCTGAAATGAAAGAATGGGCCATGGATTCTTGGGAGGTGGCCACAATAGCTGTTAGCAGATCAAACATTTGGGAGATGAATTGATTGCTGCAGAGAGGGCAAACCCACAGCCCGGTGGGGCATTTGACAAGGCCATTTTGAATGATCAGTTTTGACATAACTGCACGAAAATGATCCTATCAAAGAGCAAAATTATGTTTTAAAGTTACGTCCCTGCCTGTTACACTGCCCCACCCACCAAGGCTGTGGGACCCTCTTATTCACTTTTGTATTTCTTACGTGTTTTGTGGGCTGGTATTTTATTGTTGCTGCTCTTATTTTTTAATTTAACTATACATTGTTGACTTTAAAGCTATTTATAATTATTGCTATTCTTATGACCGCTGCTCAATAATATAACTTTTATAATCAGAAAAGACCATGAAGTTACTGTGAGTCTCTCGATTTTTAAGTTTAATTAAGGGATCTTTTTATATCACAAAATTCACCCATTTGAAATGCACAATCTGAGAGTTTTCGGTATATTCAAGATATGTGCAACTGTTGACATTTTTAATTTACAAATTTTCCATGACCTCAAAAAGAAATCCCTTCTTTTTAGCTATAGCTCCTCATCACACCATTCTCTCAAGCCCTAAGCAATCACTAATCTAGTTTTTCTTTCTATAAATAAAATTTGATAAATTTCTTTCATTCTGGAAATTTTATATTATCAGTGTTATATAATACGTGATCTTTGTAACTTGCTTCGTTCACTTAGAATAATATCTGAAAGGCTCAGCCGTGTTGTAGCATGTATCAGCCCTTCATTACTTTTCATGGTCGAATAATACACTGCTGCAGGCTGTGCTGCATTTTATTTGTCCATTCCTCGGTTGATGGACAGTCAGATGGTTTCCACCTTTTGGCTATTCTAAATAATGCTGTTATAGATATTTGTGTTTCTGTGTGGATGTATTTTCATTTCTCTTGGGTATACATATATGGGTGGAATTCCTAGATCTTATGATAACTCTGTGTTCAAATAACCATTTAAGGAATGCTGTGGACAGAACTGTGCCCGTCCCCTCCTCCCCTGAATTCATAAGTTGAAGTTCTAACCTCCAATGTGACTGTATTTAGAGAAGGGGCCTTTGGCAGAGAATTGGATTTAGATGAGGCCATGAGGATAGACACCTCATGCTGGGATTTAGTGTCCTTATAATAAGAGGAAGAGACACCAGAAATTACTCCTTCTCTCAGCCATGTGGGGAATTGGCTGACACCTCAATCTCAGCTTCACAGCTTTTCCAGAACTGTGATAAATATGTTTATCTCAAGCCACCCAGCCTGAGCTGACTAAAACAAGGAACTACCACACTATTTTCCAAAGTGGCTCTAGTGTGTGAGGGTTGGGATTTCTCTAACTGCTTGTCAACATTTGCTATTGTCTGATATTTTCATTATAGCCATGTTGGCGGGCAGGAAGTACCATCTTATTGTGGCTTAGATTTGCATTGATGACTAGTGATGTTAAGATCCTTTTATGTGTTTGTTGGCCACTTGTATATCTTCTTGGAGAGGTGTCTAATGATTTTCCCATTTGTATTGGAGTTATGTGGGATTTAATTATTCAGCTGGAAGAGCTATACAGTATATAGATGGAAATAAAGGCCTTATGAAGTATATAATTTGCAAATATTTTCTCCCACTAAATAATGCTGTTAAAGATATTTGTGTATAAGTTTCTGTGTGGATGTGTTTTCATTTCTCTTGGGCCTGTGGGTGGAACTGCATACTATATCAGTTTGATTAACCCAAATCATCTATTTTTTCTTTTGTTGCTCATGTTTTTGATGCCTTAGCTAAGAATCCATTGCAAACAGTAGGTCATGAAGATTTACCTTAATGTTTTCTTCTAAGAGTTCTATAGTTTAATGCTTACATTTAGGTCTCTGATCCATTTGAGTTATTTGTCATCTATGACAATTTGGATAGACAAATGAGGCTATCTGGTTATCTGGTATCATTTATTGAAAAGACTAGTTTTTCCCCACTGAATGGTCTTGTCAGAATCAGTTGAAGGTAGACACATGGCTTCATTTCTCAACCTTCAATTCTATTCCATTGATCTGCAAGTCCCTCATTAGGACTACACTGTTTTGATAACTGTTTCTCTGCAATGTAAGTTTTCAAAGAGTTGGAATATGTGAACCCTCCAACTCTATTCTTCATTTTCAAGATTTTTTTTGGCTATTCTGGCTGCCCAACAATTTCATATGAATTTTAGAATTAGCTTGACAAGTTTTACAAAAAAGCTAACCGGGATTCTAATAGGAATTATGTGGCAGATTAATTTGGGAAATATTGCCATTTTAATAATGTGAATCTATAAATATTGGTTTATAAATATGAGATGGTTTTCCATCTTTTATTTTCCATTTATTTCCATGTTTAAAAATTTATTTCAACATTTTATAGCTTTCAGATTATAAATTTGTACCTCCTTGATTAAATTTATTTCTAAGTATTTTGTTCTTTTTGATGCTATCGTAAATGAAATTGTTCTCTTAATTTCATTTTCTAATCATTCATTGCAAATGTATAAAACTGCAACTGACTTTTCTGTATGGATCGTGTATCCTGCAAGTTTGCTGCAGTCTTTGATTAGTTCTAATAGTTTTTCAGTGGATGCTTCAGAATTGTCTATATACAAGATCATGTCACATGTGAATGGAAATTGTATTACTTTTTCCTTTCCATCTAGATGTACTTTGATTTATTTTTCCTGCCTGATTGCCCTTGCAATTGTCTCCAGCACAATATTGAATAGAAGTGGTTGAAGTGGTGAGATATAATATACTTGTGTTGTTCCTGGTTATAAGGGGGAATAATTCAGTCTTTAATTATTAAGTATTATGTTAGCAGTGCATTTTTCATAGATGCCTCTTATCATCTTGAGAACTTTCACTTGTATTTCTAGTTTGTTGAGTATTTTTATCAAGAAAGGATGTTAGATCTGGTCAATTGTGTTTTCTCTATCTATGATAGAATCATGTGATCTTGGTGTTTTTCCTAAATTGATAAGATGTATTACATTAACCGATTTTTAAATGTTAAGCCAACCTTACATTCATGGGATAAATCATACTTGGTCATGATGTGTATTTCCTTTTATATGTGGCTAGATTCCATTAGCTAGTATTTTGTTGAGGATTTCTGTGTTTGTATTTATAAGGTATGCATGCTGGTGTATAGTTTGTTCTTGTTATGTTTGTGTCTGGTTTTGGTATCAGGATAATACTGTGTAGAATGAGTTAAGAAACATGATCTTATCTTCTGTTTCTTGCAGGAGCTTGTGAGGAATTGGTATAAAATCTTTAGACTTTCAGTGGAATTCATTCATGAAGACATCTGAGACTGCACTTTTCTTTGCGGGTATTTTTTATTACTAATTAAATTTTTTGTTATTTGTATATTAAGTTTGTATATTTCCTCTTGAGTCAGTTTCTGTAGAGCATGTCTTTCTAGGAATTTTCCATTTCATCTAAGTGATCTAATTTATTGGTAAATACATTCCTTTAGAATCCTTTTTATTTCTGTAGGGTGGTAATAATATCCCCTTTCATTTTTTTATTTCAGTCTTTTGACTTATTTCATGTTTGCTCCCTTCATCAATCTAGTTAAGGTTTGTCGATTTCATTTATCTTTTCAAAGAACCAGATTTTGGTTTCATGAATTGTCTCTGTTGGTTTTCTATTCTCTAATCTTTAGCAGTACTTCCTTTCCTGCACTTGCGTTGGGTTTAGCTTATTCTTTGCCAGCACCTTACGGTGAAAGGTTAGGTTACTGATTTAAGATCTTCTTTATTTTTTAGTAGAGGCATTTATAGCTATCAATTTCCATCTAACCTCTGCTTTACTCGCATCCCCTAAGTTCTATATGTTGTTGTGTTACATTTTCATTCATCTCAAATTGTTTCCTATTTTCCCTTTTGGTTTACCTAGAAGAGAGTTAATTTCCACATATTTGTGAATTCCCCAAATTTCTTTATGTTATTTATTACTAATTTCATTTCACTGTGGTCAGAGAACACGCCTTTTACCATTTCTGTACTTTAAAGTTGATCAGGGTATGTCTTATGGCCTAGCATGTCCTCTGTCCTGAAGGAGTTCACCCGTGTGCACTTGAGGAGAGCATGGGGTCTGCTGGTGTTGGGTGGTGCAGTCTCTAGATGTACGTCAGGTCTGATTGGATGAGTGTGTTCAAGACTTCTGTTTCTTTGTTGATCTCTGCTTAGTTTTTCTATACACTCGTGAAAGTAGGGCACTGAAGTCTCCATTTAGTATTGTTAAATGGTCTATTCCTTCCTTCATTTCTGCCACTTTTAATTCATGTATTTTGGTACGCTGTTGTTACAGGTATACATGTTTCCAATTGTTGTATCTTCCCTAACGAATTGACATTTTTATCATTATAAAATACTCCTGTTCATATCTAGTAATATATATATTTTTTGTTTTAAAGTCTATTTTTTTCTGATATTAGTATACTCGGTCCAGTTTCCTTGTGGTTGCTGTTTGCATGATATATATACATATTTTATATTTTCAATCTCTTTGTGCCTGTGAATTTAAAGTGTGTCTCCTGAAGACAGTATGTGATTGGGTCTTCTTTCTTTCTTTGTCTAGTCTGACAATATCTGCCTTTTGACTGGATGTTTTAATCCATTCATACTTAAGTTTATCATTGATACAGTTGGATTTTCATTTGCCATTTACCTCTTATTTTCTATATGTCTCATGCCTCTCTTGTTCCTCTAATTTTCACACATTACATAATGCAAATATTTATCTAATTTAGCATTTTTATTTCTTAATGATTTCTTTTTAACTTTTTGAGTTATTTTCTTAGCGATTGCTCTATGACTTAGCATGCATATATCAACCTATCATAATCAGCTTTGAATTTATAGTAACTTAATTCCAGCATAAGAAATACTACTCCAATGTAGTTTTATTCTTTTTTCCTTCATTTTATGTTATCCTTGTTATATTTAGTACATCTATAATTGTTACAAGCCCAGTATTATATTCCTATAATTATATTATATAGATTCAATTTTAATATGCTAAGAGAAGAAAAGAGTATCTATATATATTTAATCTTTTGTTATATTAACTTTCATTTGTGTGATTTCTGTATCTCTTCCTTTGTTCGTATGGATTTCAGTAACCATGTAGATTGATTTTCTTAGCTTAGAACAGCTTTGTTCTCACCCACCTCCTTTGTCCTATTATTATAAATATATTTCCATAGTTATAGACCCAAAAATAAATTACATGCATTTTGTTTTATCAAATTGCTTTTTAAATTATTTGAGAAAGGAAAAGAGAAGACATATGTATGTATACTTTTAATATATATATATATATATATATATATATATATATATAATTACCTAATCATTACTGCCAAGGCTTTTTGTGTTTTCATGTATTTACCCTCTGGGATGACATATTTTCAGCCCGAAGAAATTTCTTTAGTACTTTTTGCAAGACAAATTGGCTAGGAACAAGTTCTCTCTTTTCATTCATCTGGGAATGTCTTTATTTCAACCTAACTTTTGAAAGATAGCTTTGCTGGGAATAGGTCGTTGACCGTCAGCTTTTTGCTTTGAGTGCTTTGAATATGTTATGCCGTTGTCTCTGGCCTTCATTGTTTCTAGTAGGTACTCAGCTGTTAACTATAAAGATTCTGGAAGACAATCGAAACAATATCATTCTACGCATAGGAGCAGCAAAGATTTCATGATGAAGATACCAAAAGCAACTGCAACAAAAGCAAAAGTTGGGAAATGAGATTTAATCAAACTGAAGAGCTCTGCACAGCAAAAGAAACTATCAACAGACTGAACAGACCTACAAAATGGGGGAAAATGTTTGCGAAGCATGCATGTGACAAAGGTCAACATCCAGCGTCTGTGAGGAACTTGAACAAGTGGACAAGAAAAGAGAAAAACAGACAACGCCATTAAAAAGTGGGCAAAGGAATGAGCAGTTTTTAAAAGAAGTCATATGCGTGGCCAATAAGCATATGAAAAAGAGCTCAACATCACTATCATTAGAAAAATGAAAATCAAAACCACAATGAGATACCATCTCACACCAGTCAGAATGGCTATTGTTAAAAAGTCAAAAAATGACAGATGCTTCTTATTTTTTGTGGAGAAAAAGGAACACTTATACACTGTTGGTGGGAGTGTAAATTAGTTCAACCATTGTGGAAGACAGTGTGGCGATTCCTCAAAGACCTAAAAACAAACACCACTCATCCCAGCAATTCCATTACTGGGTATACACCTAAGGAATATAAATCATTCCATCACAAAGACACATGCATGTGTATGTTCACTGTAGCACTTTTCACAATAGCAAAGACATGGAATCAACCTAAATGTCCATCAATGGTAGACTGGATAAAGAGGATAAAGTACATACACGCTATGCAATACTGTGCAGCTGTAAAGAAGAATGAGATCATGCTCTTCGCAGGAACATAGATAGAGCCAGAGGTCATTGTCCTTAGCCAACAAAGGAACAGAAAACCAATTACTGCATGTTTTCACTTATAAGTGGGGGCTAAATGATCAGAACACATGGACACATAGAGGGGAACAACACACACAGGGGGCTGTTGGAAGGTGGAGGGTGGGAGGAGGGAGAGGATCAGTAAAAATAGCTAATGGGTACTAGGGTTAATGCCTGGGTGATGAAATAATCTGTACAACAAATCCCCATGACACAAGTTTACTTATATAACAAACCTGAACATGTAAAATGAAAGTTTTTTAAAAAAATATTGTTAATAATACAAAAAAGCATTATGTTTAAAAATTGCATCAAGCATGATTAAACAGTTGAATCCTATTTTTAAAATGTCTACATATGAAATAGTTGTCAGCACAAATTTGGAAAACCCTAGGAACTGAAGCCTAGAGATATTTAACTGGATGCTTAAACTCTGAGTCACAACAGACGTAGATAAATCCCTTGTGTCTATAGTCATTCAGGTCAAACTGTCTAAAAAAAAAAATTGAGGAGAAGGAAGAGATGGAGGGGCAAGAAAAGTCATAAAAAAGAAATCAGCCACTGTTCTGATTGGGTTTCCTATGTTAATGAGGAGTCACTTTTACCTGGCTGCTTTTAGGACAGCGTGACATCAGGGCTTTAAAAGCCTAGTGCTCAATGGGGGGATGTGGCAGTGGCCTTAGGTCTTCTCAACCTCCTTCTCTGAGCGTGAAGCCTCTACCTTTCCAGCTGAGACAAGGACAACTGGGGCCGGATAATTTTCAGCAGTGCCAGACCCAAGGCAGAACCTCTGTCCCACAAGTCGGGGCTGAGTGGAAGAAAGAAAGCTTCATTTCTCAGCCTCACTCACCTGGAACTTAGCCTCACCAGTAGGTCTAAGGGCTGCAAGAGGAATGGGGATGTCCTGCCCCTTCAGAGACGATAATCCTTTGAGGAGCTGGGTGAGGAGCAAACCTCGTGTTCTTGGCTACACTTCTCTGGGGTGGATTTTCCATCTCACTGAGCTAGGACGGGAGAGGGAGAGAGTGGGTCTTGGCACAAATATTATAGATTGTCGCTGTTCTAGTAAGTTTTCTTGAATAAATGTTTCTTCATTTGCTGGATGACCTTAGGATCATTTCCAGAGCTTTTAATTTTTATTTTTATAAAAATAATTTTTCCCAGTTTTGCTAGGAAGTGGATCTGCAGAACTTCCCATGCTGCTGTGCTTGGAAGTGGAATCTCATTTCTAAAGTGCATCTGCCTCCAGATGGGCTATTAGTCCCATTCCCCAAAGCCAGAGACGTCCTACATAGGAAATATATTATCCAGAGGGATGTAACTCCAGATTTCCTGTGCAACCTGCATGACATTGCTGCTTTATATGATTCCCTCTAGTTATGTATTTTTTTTTTTTGAGACAGAGTCTTGCTTTATCACTAGGCTGGAGTGCAATGGTGCAATCCCGGCTGACTGCAACCTCCGTTTTCCAGTTTCAAGCAATTCTCCTACCTCAGCCTCCCGAGTAGCTGGGCCTACAGGCACGCACCACCACACCTGGCTAATTTTTGTATTTGTAGTAGAGATGGGGTTTCACCATGTTGGCCAGGATGGTCTCTATCTCTTGACCTCGTGATCCGCCCGCCTCGGCCTCCCAAAGTGCTGGGATTACAGGCGTGAGCCACCGTGCCCAGCCTAGTTATGTATTATTGACTCTGGGAAGTCACAATGTAGGTCTTTCAAACTATAGATGACTTTTCAGAAAAAAAATAGAGTTTGCTCAGTGGCCTTGCCTGGGGCTGAGAAGCTGGGGGTGAACATGACCTGTGGCTCACTAACCCCTGGCCCATCTCCAGCTCTGCCTCTTCAGCTCCTGGTGCTTTGCTGAAGTCCACTCTAGACTCTGGGATCCATAATGCCTACGGCTCAAGGATGCAGTGAGGGTGAATACCTCACACACAACTTATGAAAGCTCATCTTACAATATCTTATTTTATTTTTTTAGGTTATGTCAAAATGTGGAGGATCAAAATAGTCCAAGTGACGGTCTCAAAGAGTCCCTGGTGTCGAAATGGCTGCAGTGGGAACACCAAGTCAAAAATGTGGCAAATGTGTTCCATAGAGGGGATTTTTTGGCGGCTTCTAGATTTTGGTGGCTTGGATGAGGGAGGGGAGGGATGAAGGAATGCATGCTGATGAGACATTCAGGTCCTCTGTGAAGGGGATCCGTTTTAGGGGATTCAGGAGCATCTAGAAGAAGGAACCAAGGCACACATCACCAACACCACACAACTCAGAGTTCACAAATGCAATGTGGGATGGGTTTTGAGAATTATGCCATCCAGGAGTTCTCAGTGATTCCTTGCAGTCCACGATAAATGTTGGAAGACAGTAGTATCTTAGCTCTTCTGTTAATAAAACCTTTTAATGTAACTTTTTTACATATTTTAAATATTTCTAGGAGGGCTGGAAGAGGAGAATATAACATATACCATGCAGTATTCCATAAAACTAGTTAATGTGGAGAACTACTGAAAAAAATGTAATGAGTGAAATAATATTACTTTTATTTATTTAACGCAAAAAAAATAAACTACCCATCAGTTACTCATTGAATTAGAAGATACCGGATATTACCCTCCTGAGAATGGTTGGATCCACTTGGAGGACTCAGGCCTTGAGTTCGACACACACTGCTTTGGACCATTTGTATTTCTTCATCCCTCAAATGTAGACTCCCAGGAGGTCAGACTTTCAGAAGGAGAAAATGAGGAGGTGCAGGCATTGTATCACTCAATGCTTTCTTTAATTCAGATGCACTTAGTGTCCCCTTATGTTGGATGCTTCAATGACATTTTATCAGCTTAAGTATGCATGGTCTCTTAGCTTTCTGGCACTAAACAGGGAAATATCTAGAATAAGTGAGTATTTTCTTGAAAGTTCTGCCTGTATATGATGGAGTAAGTAGATTAAGAGAATTACATTGGATTTCTGTAGCTGGAGTAGAGATGCATTAACATTTGTTTGGAGATCTTAGTTCTTCTCAAACATAGTTCATCTATTGAAATAAAAACACTTTCAGTTGATTGTCTAATATATACATATACATATGTCCATGTATGCACATACAAACATATGCAAATACATATGCAAATATGTGTGCATGTCTGTAGGCTAATGAAAGGCCAACAGTTTCTAAGTGACTACTAGTTAATTCACAGCTAAAATATTGCTGTCACCCTTTTTAAGTTTTGTAATGCTTGGTAACGACATGGTAGATACCGTATACAGAAAGGTTATGCAGCACGCTTCATTTTGTAGTTGTGATAGTGACTCAGTAAAGTTACAGGATGACAATGTGAAAATAATGAAAGCTGAAAACTCTGCAGTCCATTCAAAGCACGACTGTCAAACTGGGATGTCTTGTGTGGTTCTTTAAAATTTTAGGGAAACATTAGGAATCATTTTAATGATGAATTCGTGGTAAAGTAGCAAACATTCTCCTATTCCTGGTTCTCTCAGAGGTCATTTGTCAATCTATTTTTATTTTAAAATAATGTGTGTGCAGCATATACTTCATTAGGAAGGACATTCAGAGAGGTTTCTAGATGAGAATAAAATGAATTCAGGCATTTATTCAGAACGAGGCCAGATGTTTTCCCAGGAGTCTTGCATTCCTAACCACAGGCCAGTGTCTGCCAGATTTGAGTGTTAGGTCTCAAAAACTAAACACCCTGGGCTTAATGCAAATTAAATTAGAATGAGAGAAGTAATTATCCAGGACTTACTATGGCCAAGTAAAGAAACAAGATGACTGCCCTTCAGAAAACGAGGTGCTGCTGATCTGCTATTAACAAGGTAAGTTCCCTGAGATATTTTTCTGGGGCTGCGGTTGTGAGGGGCAGTTCTGAGCTAGCCATGTCTTCTCGGGCTAGCTGTTCCCTTTTTCCTAAAGGTACACTTGAGAAAACAGCTGGATGGGCTTAAGGAATAACTTCCTCTCCAAAAACTGCCTAACAGGAGATGCAGCTTAGTGCATCTACAAAAATAAGCATTGGCCTATGTGCTGAAAATAGTTCTGCGAGGTGGGAGGGCAGGTGGAGGCCACGCTGATAAAATGTAGGGCAATCTTGGTCAAACAAATCATGCATTGGGCCGAAAACATCTTCTGCTTTTCTTTCTCTTCTGACTTTTCTGTTTGTTTGTTTCCATAGGAATTTGGCAGGGAAAGGAGACTGAGGAGAGAGAAGCTGATGATTTAGTGCATTTGCTTAATGTTGGTCATTTATTTATCAGAGCAAGTACTGATCTCACATCCTGAAGATTTACTGCACAGTTGAGCAGGGTGGAGGAGACTCAAGCACATTCTGGTGGAAACCCATCATAACGCTGAAATCTGAGGCTGGATCTAATTCCCATGTAAATCAAGCTTACTCTGGATATTGCTTTTTGTGCAGTGGGGAGACATGGTTTTGTTTGGGTTATATTTGAACCGCACTGTATCATAATAACAAGCCAGGATCAAACTTCATCTGCAAGAAGGCATTCGTTCTCAGACTCAGGTATAGAATTTTAGAGCTGGAAAAAATATCTGGTTTGAGTGCCTGATTTTATAAATAGGAAACTAAAAGACTTGCCCAAGGTCACGCAGATGTTAGCATCCCTCCCCAGATAACACAATAGCTTTTACTACCCTGGGAGACATTACCTTTTAGCCAGACTCTAAAAAGTATCAGTTTTGAAAGAGCTGAGCTTTCTTTGTCTTTGATCCTCATTTGAACCGTTTCTCCAACGCCTGTTTTTTTTCTTGAACAAGGATGAACACATCAATCAAATTTCCTGAATCTTTTAGCCCGGCACAACACACTAGGCACATTGTAGCAATTACAAATCTCCAACGATAGGGCTATCGGATTCCTTTTCTGATAGTGTAAAACATGACGTAACGTTCAAACATGACATACAAACCATCTGAGTTTGTTGTGGGAAGTATATACTCCTAAAATGTAAATTCATACGTGAACAGTTAAGGATCCATCGAAAATGCAATTGCATACGTTTATAAGTTTATATTCCTCCTTGGGAATCTTCCACTCTTCTTAGTCCTTATGAACTTGAGCACAGTAGAATCTGGTGAGAACCTCTGCTCAATTTGTTGTATGTGAAATAAGTGTTTATGAACTGTTTGCTATGCACCAGACCTTCAATTTTACCATATGAGATTGTGAGACTCAAGGCCAAAATGAGGGGAGTGTTTTCCAGAGAAACCAAATTTTAGAGAAGGAAGGGACAGTCAAGATCATGAGGCCACTCATGTAAGATGCAGACATGGGGCCAGAGTTTCAGTGTTCAGCCTGCCTTCCATTCCACCACACCTGTGTCTCCCTTTAGTTGATATCTTCTTATAGGAGACAATGATTTAGTGAGTGATCATTTAAACGACAGGTTTAGGACAGGTTCCATCGACGTGGACAAAAGGCATCTTGTTCTTTGTAAGTTGGCATTTCCACATGATTTGTAGGCATGTTTTCCAAACTAAAGACCTACCTATAACAGTGAAAAAGATGATAATAATTTATATCAATTTGGTATTAGGAAGACAGTAATAGCATCTTGTAAATACATTTCCAAAGAGGACAGAAAAATAGAGAATCATCAGTGTGAGCGTGTTTTGCTGAGAAAATGAAATTTAGGTTGTGACCCTTCAGGTCTTGCCACGTGGTCTTGACTGCTGAATGTGTGTGGAAAAGCCTTTTAGCATGGGAGGAGACTTACCTGCTGTCTTACTTAGCCTTAATTTCATAGATGAGAATAGGAAGTCGCATATGAGTTGTGACTTACTCAACATCACATGGCCATTTAGTGGCAAAGCACATTGTTTCAAGCCTCTGATGTCCATTCAGCTGTCAGCCCATGCAGTCAAATATTCCAACACTGTCAAAAATATGAGCTACCTGAACATGGTCTTGACCATTTGGGTCTGAATCAAAGGAGCTCTGTAACAGTCCTGATGTTAGAGGGTGAATTTGAAACCTGAAATCTCTGGGTGCCTCCTTCAAGTCCCAGATCCCTGTTTCTTGTCAGACTACCTTTACTGGAAAACTCAACTTTTAAGTAATATTGACTGTATTTAATTGTTCTGTAGAATTTAGTCAGATTCCTCCCTAGAGAACGTGAATCCCAGCAGGTATCTTGACCAAACTACAATCTTTGCCTAATCTAAGCTTTCATTTAAAGTTTTTCTATAAAATATGAATTTGTGAATGGGAGTTGATGGCTAGAGGCTGGGGAGTTTCAGGCTATTGAATGAGCTGTCACATTACCATAACCTGATTTCGATTCCCCAGAAGGAAATTGTGACTGGAATTTTCTGGGCTGAAATGATGACGGGAGAGTTTTGCGTAGAGAGGCTGTGACAGACTCAGCCTGAGGAGTGACTGTAAGGGCAATGAACTGTGACTGGAGGTGAAACTCACGGGTGTGTAAAGGAATGCTTTGGGGTGGGGGCTACATTATGGGGAAAAGGGAGAGTTAAATTTGGAATTTTGAGGGCATAGAAAATTTTAGGATCAGAATTACTTGTAGTGAGTAGATGCATTGAATCATAAGTGATGAATTTTTAAAAATACAGTCACACATCAGTCATTGCAGTCAAGTAGCTGAGGTTTTTAAAAACAATGATACAATTCTAGAACTTTCTAGGAGCAAAAGCTTAAATCTCCAACGCTACGGTCTATCTTTGGTCTACGCTTTAAAATTCCAAACTAAGGGGAGTTAGCGGTGGAACTCTTGGAATTGAATGATCTCAGGCAGCGGCTCAGGAATCTTTCTTGTTCACAGGGAAATTCTTGCAGGGAATTCACAATCTCCCTTGCTTTAATCCGCTCCTGCTGGTTGTAAGGAGCACATCGGCGATGTTCCTTAGCATTTACTTGCTCTGCTGTCCCCAAGGTCACGCGTTCTGTTTCACAAATGTGGCATTGGCTCAGGGCTGCCTCACTGTGTCATCTTTATGGGGCAAATGAGATCCAGAGAAGCCAAATTTCCCTGAGGTCTCAAGCCCACCAGGCCTGGAGAAACAGCCAACGGTGTGTGAGGGCTTACACCACGCCCAAAGCTTTTACATGGATCAACCAACTGAGGTCCCAGGATTCCCCTTGGCAGCCCCCACTCTGAAATGAGCAAAATTAAAAAAAATTGCTGCAGTCCACTGCCACTCAGGTAAGATATATGGTGGGTCTGAGATTTGAAGCCAAGTAATCTTTTTTTTTTTTAATTGTGGCAAGAACATTTAACATGGTATTTACCCTCTTAACAAAGTGGTAAGTGTACGATACAATATTGTTAGCTATAGGTACATGTTGTACAGCAGACTTCTAGCAGTTAATCAGCTTGCATGACTAGAAATTTATACCCATTAAATAGCAACTCCTCACGCCCCCTTCCCTAAGCCCATGGCACCTCTATTCTAGGCTCTGCTTTCATGTGTTAGAATATTCTAGATTGATCCTATGTGGAAGCATGCAGTATTTGTCCTTCTGTGCCTGGCTTGTTTCACTTAGCGTAATGCCTTCCAGGTTTATGGACGTTGTTGCATATGACAGGATTTCCCTCTATCAGTCATATCCCACTGTATGCATATACCACTGTTTCTTCATCCAGTCCTCTGTCCTGGGCAGTAGCGGTGTGATTGCACAGCTCCTGATCACATCCAGTACCCGCTTTCCTGAATCCTTTCACCTGCACCTAGCTTCTGTTTCTTCAAGAAGTTTCGGATAGGAAATCGCTTCCCCTCCCTTCAGAAATGGGAGTCATGGTTCAAACCACATTTGTCTTATTTTCCCGCATTTACATCGTGCCCTGGAATTAATAATTTCATTGTAGGCATTTCCTTATTAACAATTAAGTTTTCTGAGCTGTGCCCTTGAGTAGCTTAATTTGCAAAAGATCTGCCAGTAGGTTCTCTCCCACCCTTAGATTGAAAATACCAAGATTAAACCAAAGACTGGTGACAGAAATGGGGGTGGGGAATTTAAGAGTTTGCTCCAAAAAAGTTCTGAAATGAAATTGTTTCATTAACGCCTCAACTACCTGATACACGTGACTGTACTTTTTAACTCACGGTTTTTGTTTAATGCGCCCTCCACGTGATCTCATAATCTTGAGACTGCCTGTCTGCTCGTATTTCCAAGTCAAGCTTGCCATTACTGGTTCTAGAATCAGTCCATTCTTCTCATCTCTACGGTCAACCTCTTGGAAGAACAAAGACCAAAAAACAAAAAAAGGGAGAACAAATACCAGAAGATATTGAACACATTCACGTCCCAACTGGTCGTTCTAAAGCAAACAAATTAGGCCACATGTAGCTGCTTTGCACTGCCAGCGAGAGCCAGAGAGAGTCCATGGTTTTCTCTGCAGTCTAGTCTGAAAAATAAATGCCTATAACTATGTTATTGAGTAAGAGACCCAGATTAGATTTCATTCACTCACATTCACTTATTTGTTTGATACATTTACTAAATTTCCAGCCTGACTCGTGCAGGACAGTTCATGCTCAAAGAGTACAAGTCAACGCCAGCCGTGATGCCTCGGAGCAATTGGGGAAGATTACAAATAGGAAGTTATCGCTGCAGTTTTTATTAATTTACTTTTGTAGCGGGGCGGCGGAGCGGGCGGGGGGAGTAGGATTTCCTCAATTTAAGAACAATTGTATGCCAATATCTTATTTAAACATTGGCTATTTTAGAGCCAATATGGAGCCCAGCACATATTTTCTTCCGCAGAAACAATGGCACACACGTCTATCAGGCTCGCCAGGTGGGATCACGGAAACAGCACCTGTGCAATGCTGTTGTGTGGCTATTGCTGTCTCCACTTTTGAGTATTGGTAGCAGCGAAGAGGAGGGCAGTAAGAAACCCAAAAGGAAGAGGGTAAGGAAGAGGATGGAGTGGAGCCTGAAGCGTTACAGGTAACGTGATCTGACCTTGACCCTGGGTAAGTCCCTTTACCTCTCTAAGCCTCAGTTTCCTCATCTGTGAAAGAAATATTACCTAATCTTCAAAAGCACGAAATATCAGGCAAAGTGTCTGGTCCTCCTTTCCTGGGTATGAGGGTAGCTCCAAGAAGCAGCTGAAAATAGGAAATTGACATTCTTAAAACATTTCTGCAACTTCTTCGTTTTTCAGTGTCTCTAGACTTCTCCATCTACATTAACCAAAATTAGCCCATTGCCTAAAATTATCTTTCACCAAAATTACCTACCTACCCTTTACAACTTCTCAAAACTCTAACTCAGGATTGTTGATCTCAGCTGGGTGTCAGGAGGAAGGCAATCTGATTGAACCAACCCACACAAGTGCGTGAAGCGCCTGACAGTCTCTGAACTCTCCTAGAGTTAGTTGCATTTTTTGGGGGGTGAAAAAAGCCTTCAGCTTATTATCCAGAAAGCATATCCCAGTGATGTGATTTTAGCCAGCGTGCCAAAGTGTAGTCAAAACTTCAGGCACAGTGGGGGGAAGATATTTTTGGGCTGGGGAAGGTCAGCTCGTTCTGTGCATCTGTCCCTGGCCAGCTCCATGCTGCCTTGCCTTTTTCACAGTCTCTTTCCTTTCTTTACTTCTGAACCTCCAATTTCTCTCATGCTTTTTGCCTACCCAGAATGGCTTTTTTTGGCAGCCACACCAGGGATCCCAGAGGTGAGGAGATGACGGGAGGAAGGGGCATTTGCACATGCTGTTCATTTTTCTGAGTCATTTCTAGGTTGGGGTTGTTTCCACTAGCATTTTAGATACTCTTTATAATGCTGTGATAATAGCTATGTGGTTGTTTAGATGTGAGTCTGGATAGAAATATTCATTGGCAGTGAACATATAAATTAGTGGAACCGCTAAAGATTCTCCAGTGGCCTTAGAAGTAAGTTTTCTAAGAGTGATTGTCTTAGAAATATTTTTACCAGAGGGCAAACCTTTTGTATTTGAATTGGTATGAGTCTTGGGGACTTATTTTCTCTTCTTCCTTAATTTTAAATACAAGAAAACCAAATCCCAGAAAGGTAAACATGAACTGTCTCTATAGTTACTCTTGTTCTCATTTTGAGAACAGACGTGGGATGACGGTGATGAAGTTGGTCCATATTGTCTATACCAACTTGAAAGCAGGTTCCTCCCTAGATGCTAAGCTTCAAAAAAAGTTTGGTGGGTCAAGGAAATCAGAGAGCTAGTTAAATGGCAAGTTGTCTGAGGTTTGAGGCAAGGAATCAGGAAGGGAAACCCCTGCATTTGCATGCCCAGAGCTGTTAGCGGAAGGTCGTGATAGTATCACTGAATTCCTTGCTCACGGTAACTGTATTAGTCCGTTTTCATGCTGCTGATGAAGATATACCTGAGACTGGGTAATTTATAAAGAAAAGGAGGTTTAATGGACTCATATTTCCTCATGGTTGGGGAGGTCTCACTTTCATGGCAAAAGGCAAAAGGCACATCTTACATGGCAGCAGACAAGACAGAGTGAGAACCAAGAAAAAGGGGTCCCCTCCTATAAAACCATCAGATCTCGTGAGACTTATACACTGCCATGAGAACAGTATGGGGAAAACTGCCCCCATGATTCCATTATCTCCCACCAGGCCCCTCCCACAATACGTGGGAATTATGGGAGCTACCATTCAAGCTGACATTTGGGTGGGGACACAGCCAAACCATATCAGTAGCAGGGGAAGATGTAGAAAGCTCACCCCATCTCTCACAGCGTGAATGCCTAGCACCACACCCTTTTGCTGCCTGACACTCCCTGTTTGCTAATTTAAAAAAATCGCAATTTGTCAAAAAGGGCTGAAAAGACTTCACTTCCAACCTCACAGAGTGAATGGGAGTATCAAGCAAGGCCATGTATGTACAAATATTTTAGAAATATTTAGAAATATTTAGAGTGCACACCAGTGCAAGCTGTTCTCATCATGCTGACCATTTTATACATGGCTTTTTCACTCCATCTTCTCTCCATCCAAATTGATCAAACTCTTTTCTTCAGGCTGGCATAATTCTCAGGATGTCAATCCACTAGTACAGGTTCCATTTATTTTTTTTCATTTTCTTTTTTTTTTTTTTTATGGCTGGGACTTAAATGCACTGCCAGGGGGAGTGTGGAGGTCAGAATCAAAGCTTAGTAGATTTCCAGTTATCACTGCTCCTTCACATTCCTCTGAAAAGTGCAGGTCACTGGGCAAATGCTCTTGTGCCTGCTGGGGATATCTGACCCTGAAAATAGTGAAAAAATTAAATTAAGATTTTTTATTGTGCCCCTAGCAAAACAAGTGAAGTGTTGGTGTGACTGGCACCTGCAGTCGTAATTAGGATTCTAGGAAAGTTCTTAGAACATTTGCCTTTTTTTAATAAAATGTTTTAATTATATTACATGATTCCTGATCTTCCACAGGGAAAAAAAATTCATCGTTTTTCTTGGTGAGTCCTTGAATCTCCACTTCTCTCTTACTTGGCATTTTGAATTTAGTCAAATATTAATCATTTCAAAGAAATTCGGGAGGAACAAACTCATTCCAACTGCTGTGGCCTTCTCTGCAACTTGACCTGTGCTGTCTAAATTTCATATTATAAATGATGGTAATTTCCACCTTATTTGAAAAGTGTATATATGTATGACCTAGTCAATTATGAAAACTACCCAAGAGTGTATTTTCACTGGCTCTAGCATTTTTGGGAATATGATCAATTTTAAATTTTACTACTACCACTATTGTGTTAAATACACACCAGATTTGACTTCCTTATGATTCATTTTAAAATTATCCAATTAAATAACAGACATTGTATTAATTTTATTTTCCAAACTATGTGAGTTAAGAAATTTAAAAACAAATTATAATTGGTCTAATGTTCTGCTTAAATAGATTTCAGTGCTTTATAGAAGTCATTCACAATGTCTCCATTGACCTTGAGGATGCATTTTGTAGAAATCTATCCATGTATAAATATTTTTAACAACTCGCAATCATCTTGTGGTGGAGTAGGATTTTCCAGTGCAATACTAGGTGGAATGGGACAAGGGATAGTGTATATCATGGAGGAGGGATCAGCTGTCGGAACCAGAATCCAGGCAAAGACAAAGCAATGGTGAAGGCATACAGTAGCTGGGACCCAGAGAGAGGGGAAGAACCTGGGGGTTACAGGGATGCACATCAAGGAAGCAAAAATAGATCAGTTACGTTAATGACAGAAGTGGGTCAAGACCCCTGTGATCACGTCACACCACTGGAGGTGTTTTTAACCCGGCTTCAGCTATAGTGCAAGTTTAATGAATGCTATGGGGCTTCTCACCAAACATGTACAATTCACCTGCCGTTTGTGGACACTCATGGTTTTTTGACGGTGATCTGTAAACCACTAAGTGTCCATAAACCCCCAACATGAAAACGGTCATTGTTTAATGCAAGGTCTTTTTTACTTAGTTCATTTTGTTAGTCCATTCTAATAACGCTACGAAGAAATACCTGGAACTGAGTAATTTACAACAGAAAGAGATTTACTTGGCTGGTTCTGCAGGCTGTACAGGAAGCATTGTGGCTTTTGGGAGGTCTCAGGAAACTTTCGATCATGGTCGAAGGTGAAGGGGAAGCGGCACATCCGACATGGCTGCAGCAGGAGGAAGAGATGGAGGGGGAGGTGCTGCACACTCATAAACAATCAGATGTGGTGATGACTCACTCCTGCCGTGACAACATCACGGGGGACGGTGACAAACCAGGAGAAACGGCCCCCATGATTCAGTCGCCTCCCACCAGGCCCACATCCAACATTGGGGATTACCACTGGACATGAGAATTGGGTGGAGACACAGATCCAAACGATATCAGAAATCTACATCTCACTGCATGGCCAATGTTGAAGGTCGATTAACCTAAACTGGATAGATCCAGTCCTTAAGGTAAATCAGGCACATTCCGAGGTTTCTGGGTCCCCTCGTGACTTCTATAACCTCTTGCTATTCCTTTCATTTATTTGGAGCACCCGAAACAAAACAAAAACAAAACAGAACTTAACAACGCCGACATAGAAAAAGACTGATAGTTTTCTGAGACCGCTCGGTTGCAACCTCTTCCTTTTCAGTCTCCATTAGCGATGTGAAAAGTGTTAGGAACGTGAGTGGAATTTTGAGGATATTTTCTATTTTGTGTTATTCAGACTGACGTGGTGCTGTTGCAGAGACCTTCATATACATTCTGGGCATTCACATGTTTCTCTACATCCAGCCCTCAAAGAGGTCTTCAGTAACCTACATAAGCTGTGTTTTGTGATCATTCAGCCCTGGGCTGCAGGAGGCCTCTCAATATGAACGTGACAGGGCCAATATTCTGTATCTACACTTTGGTTAGATTCTAGTTTTCCTATAGTCTATATTCACTTAACTGAAGCAGGAAAATGAATAATTTATTAAAAATAATTCAGATCAAGCATGCTCTTGCACTTGAGATACTTCAACACAATTGAGCGAGTTGCTTAATTTTATTCAAATATTTTTACCATCTCACATACGGGCTTTTAGAAATAGCTCATTGTATGCAATACAGTTAAGACAATAATTATGTTATTTTTTTTCCTTCTGAAATTGGAGAATGCTCATTTTGAATTTGTGACATTTACATTGAAAAGAAACTGATATTTGTGTTTATGCGACACATTGTTTTTATTAATTGCATATGGAAGTAACCTTCTTTATGGTCTTTAAAGAATTTTCAAAGATACCGTCTCATTTGAACCCAAAAGGCTTTGTGAAGTAGGCAGCAGAAACAAATAACAGACTGCAAATGATTCAGCAAGCGGGCATGGACACACACTGTTTATGTGATATTCCTGTAAAAAAAGCATGATCTAGATCTAAGCAGAGGTTGTTTCTTCAAAATGCCTGATCTCTACCTTCAAACATGCCACACTGAAAAGATGGAGACTCATGAAGTACTTTAAATTAATGACTAAAGAACATCATTGCACGGCTGGAAAATTTGAATATGGACTGTCGTGCAAAAGAGGTATGCCTTCAGGAGAAACAGCTTCAAGCACGCATGTGACCATTCTGGTTTTCACTTTCAGTACAGTATTCAAATAAATTACGAGATATTCAGCACTTTATCGTAAAATAGGCTTTGTGTTAGTTAGATCACCCGTCCCCAACCTTTTTGACACCAGGGACTGGTTTTACAGAAGACGATTTTTTCACAGAGCGGGGCAGCGGGGAGGATGGTTTAGGGATGATTCAGTCGCACTCCATTTGATGTGCACTTTATTTCTATTATTATTACATTGTAGTATGTAATGAAATAATTATACAGCTCACCATAATGTAGAATCAGTGGGAGCCCTGAGCCTGTTTACCTGCAGCTAGGCAGTCCCATCTGGGGGCAACTGGAGAGAGTGACAGATCATCAGGCATTAGATTCTCACAAGGAGCACGCAGCCTGAATGCCTCGCATGCGCAGTTCACAGTAGTACTGAACATACGGTCCACGCTGGTATGAGAATCGAATGCGGCTGCGGATCTGACAGGAGGCAGAGCTCAGTCACAATGCAAGGGATGAGAAGTGGCTGTAAACACAGCCAGAACATGGACCAGTAGTAGTCCATGGCCTGGAGGTTCAGGAGCCCTGTGTTAGATGATCTGCCCCAAAGTAGGCTAATGTAAGTGTTCTGAGCCCATTTAAAGGAGGCTAGGCTAAACTGTGATGTTTCATAGCTTAGTTGTATTAAACTCAGTTTTGACTTAACAGTATTTAAAATTAATGATGGGTTCATTGGGACTTAGCTCCATTGAAAGTCAGGAAGCATTTGTATGAGATAACAGTGTCGTATCAATGGTAAACTTCCTAAATATATAATTGTACTGTAGATAGATGATGACATGTCTTTGTGTTGAAGAAATAGATATTTGAACTTAAAGTCCAAAAGAACTCTTAAGGGGTTCAGAACCAACCAATAATTTTTGTGTATGTATACATCTGTGCATGAGAAAGAGCAAAAGTATCAACAATTGATAAGCAAAATGTCATTTTTCAACTCTGTAAATCTGAAATTACTTCAGAATAATACCAGTGGAAATATTTAAACAACTATTTGAAATAAAAGAGTTTTTAAAAAAGATTGGGCGCAGTGGCTCACACCTGTAATCCCAGCGCTTTGGGAGGCTGAGGATGGCGGATCACCTGAAGTCAGGAGTTCAATACCAGCCTGGCCAACATGGTGAAACTCTGTCTCTACTAAAAACTCAAAAAAAATTAGCCGGGCCTGGTGGCATGTGCCCATAATCCCAGCTACTTGGGAGGCTGAGGCAGGAGAATTACTTGAACCCGGGAGGCGGAAGTTGCAGTGAACTGAGATCATGCCACTGCACTCCAGCCTGGGCGAAAGGAGTGAAAACTCCATCTCAAAAAGAAGTTTTAAAAAAGCCAACTAGCATCTCTCTTAGGGACCTCTAGATTTCATGTGACAGTCTACTGTATTCACCTGAATAAGAGGGCATCTTGTTTTTCTTAATTATCTTTCTCAAAAAGCGTGGTCACCCCAGGATCCAACCCTGTGCCTAATAAATTGTTCATTGTGTTCCTTACTTGAAACTTTATATGCCAAGTTTCAGTCTTCTTGGAACTAGGAAAAGATTTTTCTTCTATTGAGTCGTGGTAATTTTACCAGGGAACCCTCTGGGCAAAAGTCCTTTTTTGGAATCATGGTTCCAAGTTCTGCTTTAGGAATAGACCCACTGAGTTCGGGTCCTGCTCTATTTCTTAGACATCATGTAAATTATTCAATTGCGTTAAACTTTCCTTCTCACGTCTGGATTAAGTGAGATAATGCATGTTGAACATTTAATAGATGTAAACACTCAAAAAACAGAACCTAACACAATTACATTTGGTGAACAATTATTTACTTAGTTTAGGCTTTGTATCATTATTAATCTCAGTTACCCATGCCTTTTGGGGAACAGACATTTCTTTTTACTTTTTGAAATAATCACTGTTTGTCAGGACTGGCTGGGATATGCCCGAAATCCCCTCAAATTTCTGTGATTTAGTAGAATCAACAAAAAGCCCTGAGCAGTTTGGCAGGGGCGTTGGCAGGGAGACTCCTTCAGACGTCGCGGTGGACTCCAACCCCTCATCCCTGGGAGTACACGCCGTCCTCAGTTGAAGACCCAGGCTCACTCATGGGATGTTCATTGCCTGCACTAGGAGGTGGCACATGTCAACTTCCTTCCTATTTCATTAGCTCATACGAGTCACACAGCCTCAGTCAGCAGCCCAGGGCTGAGTGGAGTCCTCCGCATGCCCGGGAGGAAGCTGGCGAGACAGTCTGGGCAGCATCTCCCTCAAGCCTTGCATGACACGCCTGTCTTCTCAATCTTACTTTTCCGTATTATTTTTGTCTTATTGTGTGTGTGTGTTTTATTGTAAACTACTTCAAATCTTTTTCATGAAAAGAGTATATGGAAAACGACCTCCTGAGATTTTTACTGGGAAGTTGGCTTTGTTGACCGTTCTGCCATTTCTACTTCATATGATTATATTATTGGAGGCTATTTTCTTTGACACTTGGAGTCGATTGTGTTTTATTAGACGTAACATATCTATCCTGTTTTATTAGATGCAAGTGACTTATGTCTTGAGAATTTAACCATCTTCCAGAACTGTTACACAAGAAACTCATCCTCAGATTTACATTCTTTGTAAAAAAAAAAAAAAAAGTGAATACTTTCTGAACATAAAAACTTAATGGGAAAAGATTAATCTCCATGGAGCGATGGTGATAACACACTGTGTCTTAAAACCAGTAGGCTCAATGTTCATGTAATCAGCAAAATCCAACCTATTTTAGTTGTGGATAGACAACATGAAAAAACAAACAAGCTTATAAAACCCCCAAAGAGCACTGATTGTAAAATATGCACTTGAACAATACCAAGAACAACTAGGAAATCCTCGCAAGCTTATGTTTTTGAAAATACAAGTAATGTGGTTCAGTTCGAAAAGAGATTCCAAACACCAAATGCTTCATCTCTTTTCTTCTTTTTTGTTTTAAGCATGGATCTGTAAACGTGTTCACTCTCAGCCTGTCTTATTATTTTTGCTTCCGTGTGGTCAGAAACACAAGAGGAGTCTTATTTCTCAGGATATTTTGAAATGTAAGTTTCAGATCCTACTGGGAAACAGGCATGGTAGAAACAGACAAAAACAAAGAACTTATTGTCGTAATTTTTTTTAAGTTTTTTTTTTTTGAAAAAAAACTTTAAGAATGATTGAATCATGTACTTGATTTAAATTTGGGTACTTAGGAGGTAAGAGCTATTCCAAGGCATTAGGCAGCAGGCAGCTGGCCTTGGTCCCCTCACCCCCTGTGTCCGGGACTGTGGCTCCTTCCACAGAGAGGGTGCACGTACGGACGGCGGAGTGTTTCGAGCCTGTCATGAGCAGCGTGAGGTTCTGCAGAAACACTCAGAAGCCCCCGGCTTCTCCTTCTGCCTTACGCTCACACATACAGCCTGTTTACAGATGATGTGGATTCTGCCTCCGAAGCCCCTCTTGAGTAGCTCCTGCTCTTTTCAAACCACCATCCAGTCTTGTCCAAAACGGCTCATACAGCGTCCTGTGGACCAATTCAGTGACCCACTCTGGACCCCCCACTGATGGACTCCACTCTGCAGGCTGAGAGATCATGGGGAGACACTGCTCTCAAGGCGCCCCTGCCATGCTTATCCTCTGGGATGTACTTCAGTTGTTACCTCTTGCCCGGAGATGAAGTCTGGCACCCTCCACAGGACCTTGCCAGGCTGTCCTCCTCTTACGCAGCCTGCCTCTTCTGCGTCCTCCGTGACCGTCTGTACTATGTTTTTCTGCATCTCAGCTGGGCTCTCCCTTCTCACATTGTGAGGCGCCCCGCCATCTGGGTCCTTCAACGTGTGTGCTAGGGGAGAACAGAAGGGGAGAAGAAGGATGGGAGCAAGAAAACTGAGTAAAGATTCTCAGCTAGAGGCCACGCACAGTGAAATGAGCACATTAAGACATCTACTCTTCCTCAGTTGACACAGATTGCCACAGAACTTACCTGGTCCTTGACTAGGCCTCGACTGGGCAAGTCCTATAGAAAGTGTTTATAATTTGGATTGTTTCTGTCTGGAAGAGGCCATCTCTGCAGAAAGAGACCTTACTGACAGAAGGAAAAAGGGATATCTGGGTTCCTGTGTATAATGCACTGCTGTAAATTCATGACCTGCTTTCATAAACCCTCCCCTTTATAGCACAACTGTGCATTTTTATTTTCAGGTCAAGCCCTCAATATCCTTTTCCTTGTTTTTAAGGCATGCTAGTTCAGGCTACTATATACAAGCCCTGAATTGGGAATTGTTTCCTCACTAACCAATTCATTCAGATCTGATCTCCTTAAAAAGTGACCACCATCAAACAAAGGTCAAGAATTTTTATTTGGGAATTGTGCAAATGGGATAATTAGTGAGAAGTAAGGAATATGGGGCTGGCCCTCGATTTGCATTTGCATGGCAAGTCCATCATTTCTTGTACAGATTTTATGTTTATTTTGGGTGACTTTACAGGGAGCTGAAGGAGATTACTGGGAGACCCTTCACAGACATTGCTACATTTAGCAAAGTGGTTGGACATTTCTCGCCCTGTGTATCATTGCCGTGATATCACCGTGACCTGTTTTATCATTGATGGTGGCGGCAGACCACCTGAAGCAGCCGCTGCAAGGACGCCTGCTGCAGCTGGGGCCATACGCTGCACAGAGCTGGCGGGGGCCAGGAACAGGTGGGAGTTCCGCACCCTACTGAGTTGGTGGGGGAGGAGCCTCATGCTCCCGGGCACAGCTTCAGCCACCCAGCCAAGGCCCCAGACCTGGGCATCCTTGCACTCTCTGGGGCCTGGGAAGACTCCTGCCCTAGCAGGCTTGGAAGTGCCTGCTCCCACTCCCTGGCCTTTCCCCATTCCTAGGGCCACGCCAGCATGAAGCAAAGTTGTGGCCAAGCCTGGGCACTGCTGTGACCTGGCTGAGTGTGCTTGTGCTCAGGATGGTGCTAATGCCCCTGCCCCCTGTGAAACTTTGGGCACCAATGAGCTCAGGGAGAAAGGCCCAGAGGGCTGAGAGTGGCTCTGCGTGGGCCTGCGGGGACCCCTCAGCGTGGGCAGCCTGGGCACTGCAGAGAGCATGGTGATGGTGGCAAGCGGTAGACAGGTTTCTAGGAGGGAAGAGATTGGTCCCCGGTGAAATCCCACCTTCAAGCCAGGGACGGACTGAAGCTTGGGGGCTGGGCTGCCATTTCCAGGTGGAGTCCACGATCTGGAGTGAGAACTTACGCTGCTTTTCCCAGGCCCAACCATGGCCACCCTTGGACCAATCAGCATGCACTTCCTCCCTCTGGAGCCCATAAAAATCCTGGACTTAGCCAGACTCAGACAGTCTCTGGAACAACCTACCTGCGGACAGGAACGACCCATTTTGGGCCTCCTCTACTCTCTTTGGGACAACCTGCCCATGGATTGGAGCTGCCCACTTCAGGCCTCCGCTCTGCTGAGAGGTGTTCTGTCTCTCAATAAGGCTCTTCTCTGCCTTTCTCAGCCTCCAGTAGTCCGCATAAACTCATTCTTCCTGGACATGAGACAAGAACTCAGGACCCACCGAATGGCTGGAGTGAAAGGAGGTATAATGCTTTTCTGGCTGGCTTGCTGAGCTGTGGGTGGTGACACACTCTCAGTCTGGGAATGAAGAGCTGTGGCCCTTCTGGGAGTGCAGACATCGGGGCTTCCCAAACCAGGGCTGTGACACACTGTAACACCCTCTGTGGGGATCTGTGGCTCCCAGAGCTCTGAGCTTTCAGTGCCACTGTATTCCTACTGTCCAGACACTGGTGCCCACGGCAGAAGCTGCATGTGGTACATCTGGTTCAGCTGCAGCCTCACACTGAGTCAATGCCTGTGCCGGTGCCTGGAGCTGCCTGCCACACCACAGCAGCCGATGTGTCCGGCTGTGCTCCGTGGCCAGACCCTGCGCTCATTCACTCATACACCTCTTGTCACTCCATGCCTGGCTTGCCTTTGGCAGGTGTGGGACCCAGGCTGGCAGCATTAGCTAAGCACAGCCGGCCAGGCTGAGTGGGCAGAATGAGCCCAGTAGGTGTGACCAAAACTCAAGCAGAGGTGCCACCAGCCACAGTGGTTTCTGGCTGGCATGGTGACACCTGAAGGATCCTGTGACATTACTTGTGCAGCATTGTTCTTTGTGCTTCTCGCCTATCCCTGTGTGTGCTGTCAGCAACTCCAGGGAGGGGTGGCACCTCACACATGCCTATCTTAGCATCTATGACTCTATTTTATATTTGATCAAATCTCAGTAACTAATTGACGGATAAAATCGTGGTGACTTTTCAATGTGTCCAGTCAGCAATAGCACTTGGTTAGTATTCCTTGTGCTGGCTGGGTGTGTCAGAGCTGAAAACAGTCCCAAAGGGGGAATTTAAATTGTAGTTTATTTCTTATCTCATTTTTGGCATGTAATTTTAGGTTTGAGGCCTTATTACAGAAGTCATGAAGATTAGTTTCAAATAATTCTAACAACTGAGAGCCAGAGGGATCGTAGATAATTAGTCAAGGGGACGAATTTGGAAATGGGGTATCTGAGAGGGGGAGCATTGCTTTCAGGTCCCAAAGTTTGCTGGTGTCCAGGATGGTGTGAAGAACCCAAGTCTTGATAGCTTTCATTTTGGTGCCCTTTATGTGATATGGGAATCCTTTCATTTCAGTCCTAGCTGCCGCTGCAGTTTTCCACCAGAGACAGCTAAAAATATAATTTCAGCTTTGATTATATTTTAAAAGTATACTAATTAAAATCCAGGCCACATGGCAGAGGCTGCAGAGTGGTAAGGACTATTATTATAAGTCTGTGAATTCAAAGAACAGGATCCCATTCATTCTAATACTCAAAGAGAGACAGTCATTGGAGCCCATCTGCCTCTAAACTGCAGGGAATAAGAAAAAAATATATTTTGAGGAAATGTCCCAGTTTTAAAACTTAATTGATTTTATTATTCATAATTAATTAATTTTATTATTTAAAAATTATGCAATATTTTTAGTCTATTGGGCAATTTTGCTCTGAGATTCCTTTCACTTATTTGTAAACCAAGATGGTTCAATATGCCTTTCTTCCCTGGGGCTTCTGACCTCAGCCTTGACATAGATACTTACTCTCCATTTGAGAGTTGTAGACCAGGACACCTGCCCTGTAAAATGTGCCTTTCTTTGGTTCTGAAATCATATCGGTTCAGTTCTTTTCAGTGTGAAAACGATCGGCAAATATAAAGCAAATTTAGAACTGAGACTTGTTTCCTCCTCAATTCCTTCGTCGGGTTTTATAGAAACATGCGAAAATGACATGAAATAGTAGTTGAATAAGTTGATGTTATAACATGTGGCAAGCTTAACTTTTGAAATAAGAAATCCTCAGCACGTGCATTTTGCTTTCTACAAACTCCGTTCAACCTTAGGCTGGTCTTATTTTCCATGCTTCCTGTCTTTTTTTGCTACTCTTTTAGAGCTCTAAGTTTTAGTCTCCCTGCATGTAATCCACTATAATTTTTTCTGGAAGAATCACAGAAGGGGTAAATATTGCATTACATTTCTTCTTTTCTGGGTTGAGTGGTTTCTTTCATAGCTCACCTCTGTGGGGACATTGAAGCGCTGGGCTAAATTTTCATTATTATTCAAAAAAAAAAGGATTTTTCCTTAAATTGATAAAAGCCTAAATAGCCCTTCACACAATAAATTTTGCTAATTAAAAGGCTGTGATTCTTAGTCAGTGTTAACACCTGTTGAATACCAAAGAAACACCTTAGTGTTAATTCAGGTGGCAGCATATCAGCGGATTGCAGAAATAGCTCGTGAGGCATAAACAAGAGGCAAAAATTAATTGTTACCTATTGGGTTTGTATTAATAATTACTCTAGTTTCCGTCAGTTTCAAATGGGAATCATATTTAAGGTTAAAGTGTCCACAGAAAAGTCTCAGTGGCTTTGGGGCATGATTTTTTAAGAGGATATAAAAGGAGGATGTTTCTTTTCAACACCTATTATTTTTACTCATATTTAAAATTGTGCATATTATTTGCTTAAAGCTCTGGCCTTTATCTTTTCCGAGAGATAATATTTCATGGGAAAAGTAAACAGGTGGTACAAGTGACCTGATAACATTTTAAAATTTGACATCTTTAGGAGCATTTCATCCAGATATTTATGTATTTGTTTTATTTACTCTATTTATTTATAGCTCTCCTTATTTCATAAAAGATTTGCTTAAGAATTATTTCATCATATAATAAAAAGGATGACATACGATCTATATGTTTTAAGCTCTAAAGATTTTAAGGAAGAAAAATCTATACCTGATATCATATTGGGTAAAACCTATCCAGTACTTATGAAAATAAGTAATTATTAGGTATAGGCACTGTAGTGGTTTGGAACACGTCTTTGAAGTTTTTGCACAGCACTTTCAAAATATGGAGTCCAGTTTCCCTCTCCTAATGTGGACTGAACGTAGGGACTTGCTCCTAACGAATAGAAAATGGTGGAAGTGATACTGGCCACCTCTGGGTTGGGTTAGCAAAGGTGACACAACTCTGCCCCCCCCAGTCTCCTGATCTCATGGGAAATATGCCTCGGGAGCCCTGAACCAGTATGCCAGAGGGCCTGCCACCCTGAAAACACTGTGCCAAAGACAGATTCCAGAGAGAGACACAGAAAGAGGTGCCCGAGCATCTCAGCTATCCAGTCCCTGCTGTTTGAGTCATCACAGCCCTGGCACCAGAGAGATGAGAGGAGAAACCTGGCAATGTCCCCAGCCTGAGCCATCACCAGATCTATCCTCCTGTGGGCCCCTGAGCCAGCCTCACAGCTGAACACTCTGAAGGATCTACAGAGAGATGGTAAATGATGGTTGTTGTTTTAGTCACTAAGTTTTGGATGATTTGTTAAGCAGCTTAGACACCTAGGAAAACTGTCACTACTGAGTTGGATAATTGCAGAGGGTTTTAAAGGCCAAAGGCATGAATGTTCCTACCCTGGCAGGGTCAAATCATCAGGAAATTGTCTTTTAAACTCAACAGATCTTCCATGCCCCTTTGCTAGGGCTAAAGAATAATCTGATATGTATCTGATAGAGCCTCTTCAAACCTCTGTCAACAGCTGTTGGCTGGGTCTGGGTCAGTCCTGGCCGGGTTTAATTCCAGTCAACTACGGCCACTCACCTTCTGTTTTAGGTCCTGGCCTGCACCGATCTTTTGATCAGAGACTCTGTGTGTGTGTGTCTGTGTGTGTGCGTGCATATTGTGTGTTTTTCTATTTTATCTGAAGAGGCTAAATAATAGCGCTGTGCTTGCTTTATATACCAAAAGAATTCCTAGGAAGAGAATACTGGTTGTCCGTTGAGCTTTAAAACAGATGTGACAGAACACTGAGGAAAGGGGTGCGTGAAACCAAAAGGCAAAAATTAAAAAAAAAAAACAAAAAAACCTTTTCATTTTCCCCCCTTATCCACATGAATTTTAAACTAAGTTAAAAATGATATTTAGGAGTCTAAAGGCCTAACTGAAGCTTTAGATGACACTGTTGGGAATTGTCACAATTACTTATGTGGTTGTGCTATACACTAATATTGTAATAATTGTTTAAAACTTAATCTAATTGACATTTGTCAACAAATCTTACTCTCCAGGGGTACGCTAGTCTGTGTTATGCAGCTTAATTCACTCTAAATTAAAAACGAAATCATATCCCCCCCACAAATACAATTATTTATAGTATGAGTAAAGACTATTCTACTTCCTGAGTTGTGTAGGATTTCACTGCACAATTTTGATGCCCCCTGGGGAAAGATCCACAGAACATCAAGGCAGAAATCCTTCCTGGTCACAACCTCCCCCATCATCCGGGAATGCACGTGTTCAGGCACTAAGGAGAAAGAACATCCGATCCCACCGCTGTCCTGGGTTGGTTCCGATGAGCTAGCAAACGTGCTACGTTAATGACTATTAAAAATACAAATATATTTGTATGTAAAAACATATGAATATATTGATCAAGAAAATACTATATTCCCGAATCGCAAAACAAAAATATTATTTTCAGTTTTATTTTTATTATTTATTTATTTTAAAATTTATTTTAGGAACACAGTCTCCCTCTGTCACCAGGATGGAATACAATGGCATGATCTTAGCTCACTGCAGTCAATTGAAATTGTAGTCATTTTAAAAATCAAATATTGCTAAATTTTGATGTTAGAGGCATAGATCATCAATAACTGGGTTGAAGGAATACTGTCATTCATTAAGCAACATCAAAATGTTTTCAGAGATTTGTGAAATGTTTTGCTACAAAGACTTTTTACTGCAAAGCACCCACTTTGTTTAAAGCGATAAGGCAATGCACTGGATGAACATAAAGAGATTTTCAACACAGAACCTCACAACTTATTTCGCTGGTAAGAAATGCACACAAACCATGGAAATCAAGTGCTGTAAGGGTGTGTTTTATAAAAGTGGCTCGAGGAAAATGCTTCGGGCATCTCTATTAATTACAGCCAATGTTCATGGATGTGTGCTGAGTACACACCTAGGCATTTGCATTTCATTATTTCTTTGGACTCTTTCAAAAGCCCTGAGGTCTTTATGATTATCTTCATTTCACAAATGATGATACTGAGGAACAGAGAAGGCAACTGATTTCCTGGCTTTCATAGAGCCATATTGGGGAGCCAAGATTCAAAACTCCGGCAATTGCATTCCAGAACTGCATAGCAGTTGCACATTGGCTGGATGGAGTCAAGTAATTCCCTCTACTGGAGGTGGTGGTGGTGAGGATGGGGAAAGGGTGATTGCAACAAAAATAAAATACAAGCAGGGAGGATTTCCTCCAGTTAGTTTTCAGTTTTTCTTTTATAGAGAGAGTAGGGGAAAATTCATCCTGCTTCTTCCTTGGAAATATAGATTCTGCCTATGAAGACATCTTTTATAATCCCAATTTAGCAATAGCCTGGGGCTGTTCTTAACTTGGGAATGCTGTGTGGCTGACTCAAACTGACAGTGATGAACATATTTTGGCTGACACTTTACCCAAATTTGGGTTTATTTATTTCATTAATATTTTTCTTTAGGCAAAATATATTTGTCATGCCCTTTCTATTTATAATGTGGAAATGTTTCCTGTTTAGAGTCAGATGACTCTTTGTGACAAGCCACCAAGAAGCAGAAGGCAGATGGTTTAGATGCCCCTTTAGCACAGTTTAAAGAATGCAATCTCTTTGTAATGGGATGCAAATCTGATTTGGGGCCACGCTCCTTGTGTACACTTCGTGTTTTTTTGAGTGTTTCGGTTTGAGCAGAAGATGTGTGTTCAGAAAGCAGGGTTCATCTGTACACCCCTCAGTCCTGAACGTGGCTCCTAATACAGAGGATGTGACTAAGCTGTCACACTGGGTTCTTTGCCACTAATGGAGCTTCTCAAGATCTGAGATGAAAGCTACAACCTAGCCCCAAGCCAGAGGTCTGGGTTTCTGGTGCCGTAGCTGTTCTGTTCTTTCTAATAACTCCCCTCATGGGCTGCCTTATTCAGAACCTTGTAAATGAGCCATGCCTTGTGATACATTTCTTCCAATAAGAAGATTCAAATACACTGCATGTCCAAAGATGAATCATGAATATATATACCTAAAAAAAAATTTTTTTTTGAGAAAGGGACTTTCTCTGTCACCCAGGCTGGAGTGTGGTGTGCGATCACAGCTCATTACCATCTCTACTTCCTGGGCTCAAACAAGCCTCTTGGGTAGCTGGGACTATAGGTACATGCTACCATGCCAGACTAATTTTTTTCTTTTTTGTATTTTTTGTAGAGACACAGGATTTTTGCCATGTTGTCCAGGTTGGTCTCAAGCTTCTGGGCTTAAGTCATCCACCCACCTTGGCTTCCCAAAGTGCCGGGATTACAGGTGTGGGCTAAAAGTATTTCTTCAGAGCAGAGTTGCTATTTACCAACAAGCATGGGCTTGCGCTTCTTGGCGTGAACACGTCCAAGCAGGAGGCAGATGCTTGTGGAGATTAGCTTAAGGGAAGAAAAGCATCATCATTCTTGAGAAGGAAAATTCCTGAAGAGGAAATTATTTAGTGAGTTCTTAGGAAAAGTTTAGTCGTCCACATGCCTCATGTGACAGATGTCAAATGCATCTCAATTACCTGGATAAATTAGCCAGAAGTATTTTGCAGATCTGAAGTCATTACCTCACTTTATGGTATTTACAGGTAAATATTGATAATCACAGACCTAGAGTACTGCTTTTTCTTAATAATGTCTTTTCCAATCCCTGGCACCAGTTGGTGTCTTCCACCTTAGGACAGTCTTGAAAATTACAGACTGGTAATTATCATCTTTGGGGATGATGTAAGGCCAAATTATATGGAAGATTATATGAGATTCACAGAGCACTAAAATATACGTGTCATTTCCTTCAGGGGCATTTCTTGGAGTTCAAGAGGAGATGAATAACCATCCTCAATGTATATGTTTGGGAAGGCAGTCTTGTGGGCACATTGCTTTACGCCCATATGCACTACACTTATTTCTCTGTTGTTGAGAACAACAGAATCACAGCATTGGCTGCATGGGTACTGGTGGTATTTCAGTATCTTGGTATATCAGGAACCAGATAGGAACTTGTTAAGTTTGAAGGGTGAGGTTGCTGGGATTTTGTGTGTAGGAGAAGGGGAGGTTTTCTTCTATGGCTTTTGAGATAGAGATGGGAAAGAAACAAAGTCAGGGAGAGAAGAGTGAAGCCATGGGGCTCATGTGTAGGGATGATTTTGATTTGCATTTCTCTAATGATCAGTGATGTTGAGCTTTTTTTCATGTTTGTTGGTCAATGTATGTCTTCTTTTGAGAAGTGTCTGTTCATGTCCTTTGCCCACTTTTTAATGGGGTTGTTTGGTTTTTTTCCTGCAAATGTGTTTAAATTCCTTACAGATGGTGGATATTAGACCTTTGTCAGATGGGTACTTTGCAAATATATTCCTGAATTCTGTAGGAACTGAAGCCTGTGGTGAGAGGTGCAGAAGAGAAAGGGACAGTTAGCTGTCAGAGCACTTAATTTCCTCGTCATCAGCTTAAAATTTGGTTTCCAACACTGGCTTCAGTGTATGGCACCATTCAGAGCTGAGGTGGGGAGTGTCAACTTGACCTCTGCTGAAACTCTGAGGATGTGAGGGCTGCAGGGAAGGCAGCAGGTGAATTAAATTCCATATAACCAAGCAAACAGAGTGTCACACACACAATTCTCATTAACAAAATTAGGGGAAAAAACAACCTTTCTACCACGGCTACAAGGTCTCAAATTTGTAATCTGAAAATGCCTTTTTTTTCAAAAAAGAAATAACTTTTCTTCTGGGACCTTATTAGATGCCAGGCCGGTGCTAGGTGTGTTATGTACATTTTCCTTTGTGTTCACATAAGTAACTCCTTGCATTTATGAAAGCAGTGAATTAATCCTATTCCTGTGGGCCCAAGTGACCAGGCCTTCATATGGGAGAGGATCTCCGGCAGAGTCCAGAGGAGAAGGTGGTTATGTTTGTCTAGGCTCGTTGGACAAAATCAGTTAAATGGTCTTCCAAAATCTGTGTGACTGCCGACACTGTGAACAGCAGGAAAGCCTTTCTACCATTCAAGGAGCCTTGCTGCCTGAAATGAGAGCTTCCAGGGATGGCAAAATATCAAGTACTTTTTTTCTATGACTACTTAGTACTGAAAAAAAATATTGCCCACCCATCCATCTTGCCCTGATGTTTCCACAAATAGCCTGTGTTTTAATATTTGCATGGGAGGGATGTGCTTTAAAAAGTTATAGTCTATCAGATTCTGCCCTGTCTTTTGTATCCAAATATACAAAAGGAAGATTGAAATTCTAATGGAGAATATTTTCCATTAAAATCCATCCCCAGTGATAAAATTAGGTAACCTTATTCTTTTCATGGACTATTTATTTTCCATGATCACACAGGGATTTTCAAATATATTGTCTTAAATGTCAAGTTTAACTCTTTGGTGCTATGCTGAAGACAAGACTGCAGCAATTAGAAAAGTGTTCAGATAACCACCCACAAGAAGACAAAAGGCTCAGCCTTGGAATTGAAAAGATTAAAGGACTGTGCACGTTTCATCTGAAAAGAATGGTTATTTAATGATGATCTTTACATACCATGCATGATGGCTATGCAGAAATTGGCAGCAAGTATTTCCCATCTTTATTTGAAAAGATAATAGGAAGAAATAAAATTAGGCAGCCGCACACAGGATTCAACTCAGGCATAAGGAAGGACCTTGACAGAGGGATTAGTACATATACGGGAGAGAGACAGAGTGTATTCTCTAGTGGTTACACAGAAGTAGGGGAGGCCACTGTCCACTTGCCTGTTCTAGACATGATCTTGCCTGACGGCAATGAGATCAAATTCAAACATTTATTCAGGTTTCTGACATTTTGTCTTATATATTTTGGCATGTCAAGTTATTAAACGTAATACTGAAAAGCATTAGAGCATAGGGAATAAATTGTCATCCAGAACCATAAAAAAAAAAATCCTTGAATATATGGCTGGTTTGAAACATTCTCTTCATTTTATAGGAGTCGGAGTAACCTCTGAGATAGAGGATATGTGTCATTTTTATATTTTTATTTGAAATGAATATATTTTAAATCTCTTAAAAATTTGGGAGAAACGATGAATTAATCAGTGTGATTGACTCCTTACAACAAATAACATAAACTTACTTATGGTGATATTTATATAATACATTTAAAAGTAGAATTTTTGGATAATAACATTTCAAACTGTAGTGGAATTCTTGGAATAAACCTTAAAGGCAATATAAAACTAGATGAGACATTTATCTTTTTGTAAATATATTTTTTTCTTTTTGTAAATAACTTTTTTCTCTAAGAACAGTTTTAAATTTGCAGAAATTTAAACATGCAGTACCATGCTGTTTTGGTTACTGTAGCCCTGTAGCATAGTTTGAAGTCAGGAAGCATGACGCCTCCAGCTTTGTTTTTTTGCTTAGGATTGCCTTGGCTATTTGGGCTCTTTTTTGGTTCCATGTAAATTTTAAAATACTTTTTTTCCCCTAATACTCTGAAGACTGTCAATGATAGTTTAATGGGAATAGCATTGAATCTATAAATTACTTTGAGCACTATGGTCATTTTCACAACATTGACTCTTCCTATCCATGAGAATGGATATTTTTCCATTTGTTTGTGTCACCCCTGATTTATCTGAGCAGTTGTTTTCAGTTCTCTTTGAAGAGGCCCTTCACGTCCCTTGTTAACTGTATTCCTGGGTGTTTTATTCTTTTTGTGGCAGTTATTAATGGGAGTTCATTTGTGAGTTGGCCCTTGGCTTGCCTGTTATTGGCGTATAGAAATGCTAGTGATTTTTGCATATTGATTTTGTATCCTGAGGCTTTGCTGAAGTTGTTTACTAGCTTAAGAAGCTTCTCAGTTGAGATGATGAGGTTTTCTAGATATAGGATTATGTCATCTGCCAACAAGGAGAGTTTGGCTTTCTCTCTTTTTATTTGAATATCCTTTATTTCTTTCTCTTGCCCGATCGCTTTGGCCAGAACTTCCAACATTATGTTGAATAGTGGTGAGAGAGGGCGACCTTGTCTTGTACCAGTTTTCAAGGGGAATGCTTCCAGCTAAGGACTGTTTTACTTCCAATTATGTGATCAATTTTAAAGTAAGTGGCATAAGGCAATGAGAAGATGTATATTCTTTTGTTTTGGGGTGGAGAGTTCTGTAGATGTCTCTCAGGTCCACTTGATTCAGAGCTGAGTTTAAGTCTTGAATATCTTTGTTAACTTTCTGTCTCAATGATGTCTAATATTGACAATGGGGTGTTAAAGTCTCCCACTATTAGTGTGTGGGAGTCTAAGTCTCTTTGAAGGTCTCTTAAGAACTTGCTTTATGAATCTGGGTGCTCCTGTATTGGGGGCATATCGGATCGTTAGCGCTTCCTGTTGAATTGAACCCTTTACCATTATGTAATGCCCTACTTTGTCTTTTTTGATCTTTGTTGGTTTAAAGCCTGTTTTGTCAGAAACTAGGATTGCAATCCCTGCTTTTTTTCTGTTTTCTATTTGCTTGGTAAATTGTTCCCCATTCCTTTATTTTGACCCTATGTGTATCTCTGTACCTGAGATGAGTCTCTTGAAGACAGCAGACTGATGTGGCTTGACTCTTTATCCTGCTTGCCATTCTGTGTCCTTTGATTGGGGCATTCAGCCCATTTACATTTAAGGTCAGTATTGTTATATGTGGATTTAATCCCATCAACATGATGGTAGCTGGTTATTTTGCAGACTTGTTTATGTGGCTGCTTCGTAGTATCACTGGTATGTCTACTGCAGTGTGTTTCTGTAGTGGCAGGTAATGGTTTTTCCTTTCCGTATGTAGTTCCTCCTTCAGGAGCCCTTGTAAGGCAGGTCTGGTGGTGACAAATTTCCTCAGCATTTGCTTGTCTGAAGATCTTATTTCTCCTTCATTTATGAAGCTTAGTTTGACAGGACATGAAATTCTAGGTTGGAAATTCTTTTCTTTAAGAATGTTGAATATTGGCCCCCAGTCTTTTCTGGCTTATAGGGTTTCTACTGAGAGGTCTGCTGTTAGTCTGATGGTTTCCCTTTGTAGGTGACCTGGCCTTTCTCTCTGGCTACCTTTAACATTTTTTCTTTCATTTTGATCTTGGAGAAGCTGATGATTATGTATCTTGTGGTTGATCTTCTCATGAAGTAGGTTACTGGAGTTGTCTGCATTTCCTGAATTTGAATTTGAAGTATCTTACTGGAATTGTCTGCATTTCCTGTCTTGGGAAAGTTCTCCTGCGTGATATCCTGTAATATGTTTTCTAAATCGGCTCCATTCTCCAGGTCTCTTTCAGGTACCCCAGTCAGCTGTAGATTTGGTCTCTTTACACAATCCTATATTTCTCAGAGTTTTTGTTCATTCCTTTTCATTCTTTTTTTTTTTTTCTATTCTTGTCTGCCTGTCTTATTTCAGAAGGACAGTCGTTAAGCTCTAAGATTCTTTCCTCCACTTGGTCTCATCTGCTATTAACACTTGTGATTACACTGTGAAGTTCTTGCGGTGTGTTTTTCAGCTCCGTCAGGTCGCTTATGCTCCTCTCTATACTGACTGTTTTGGCTGTCAGCTCCTGCGTTGTTTTATCCGGATTCTTATTTTCCTTGCATGAAGTTACAATGTCTCCTTTAGCTCAGCAAAGTTTGTTTTTGTCCACATTCTGAAGCCTGATTCTGTCATCTCAGCCATCGCGGCCTCAGCCCAGTTCTGAGCCCTTGCTGGAGTCATCTGGGGGAGAGGGGGCCCTCTGGATGTTTGAGTTTTCAGCATTTTTGTGCTGACTCTTTCTCATCTTTGGGGGCCCATCTACCTTTGGTCTTTAAGGGTGCTGACCTTTGGATGGGATTTTTGGTTTTGTTGTTGCTGCTTTTCTTTTAACAGTCTGACCACTCTGTCGTAAGGCTGTTGCGGTTTTCTGGGAATCCACTACAGACCTAGTCACCTCGGTTTCTCAAGTACCTGGAGGTACTTGAAAGTGAAGGCTGTGAAACAATAGGTGGCAGCCTGCCCCTTCCTCTGGAAGCTCCATCCCAGGAGTGTACTGACCTGTCAACAGCCTGAACATGCCTGTAGGAGGGGGCTGGAGGACCCCCGTTGGGAGGTCTCACCCAGTTAGGAGGAGGGGGATCAGGAACTCACTTAAGGGAAGCCGAGGCAGGTAGATCATGAGGTCAAGAGATGGAGACCAACCTGGCCAACAGGGTGAAACCGTGTCACTACTAAAAGTATAAAAATTAGCTGGGCGTGGTGGTGCATGTCTGTAGTCCCAGCTACTCTGGAGGCTGAGGCAGGAGAATCACTTGAACCCGGGAGGCGGCGGAGGTTGCAGTGAGCCGAGATTGCGCCACTGCACTGCAGCCTGGGGTCAGAGTGAGATGCCGTCAAAAAAAAAAAAAAAAAAAAAAGCAGTCGGGCTGCTTTTGGTAGAGCAGCTGTGCTGTGCTGGGGACCCTTCACTGGGTCTCTTCAGGCCCCAATCAGTTGGTCTCTCCAAGGCCCATAGGCTGAACTGGCTGCGACACCCAAACAGTCAAGGTGGTGGCCTGCCCTGCCCCCTGGGCACTCAGTCAGCCTTAGAACATGGGTAGAGATGGTCACAGGCCCTGGCTGGGAAGACCCACCCAGTGAGGAGAAGTGGATGTGGGCCTCATTTAAAGAAGCAATCTGGCCACGCCTTGACAAAACAGCCCTGCTGGGGATTTGCTTCTTCCCTGGTCAGCTTGGAGAGTAACAAACCCACAGGCTGGAATGGCTGCGTTGCCCAAGCAACCAAGGCGATGGGCCTTCCCTCCCCGCAGGCGCTGTGTCCCAGGGAGAGATCAGAGCTCTGTCGGTAGAATATGGTGGGCAAGGGTAGCTGGAGGCCCTGGCTGGGAGGACCCACCCAGTGAGGAGGAATGGGTTGAGGTACCACTTAAAGAAGCAGTCTACTTTGGGAGGCTGAGTCAGGCAGATCACGAGGTCAAGAGATCGAGACCTTCCTGGCCAACATGGTGAAAGCTGTCTCTACTAAAAATAAAAAACTAGCTGGGCGTGCTGGCATGTGCTTGTAGTCCCAGCTACTCGGGAGGCTGAGGCAGGAGACTGGCCTGTACCCAGGAGGTGAAGGTTGTTGGTATCTGAGATGTCGCATTGAAATCCAGCCTGGTGACTCCGTCTCAAAAAAGAAAGTAGAAACAGAAAGAAAGAAGGGAGGGAAGGAAAGAAAAGAAAGAAAAAGAAAGAAGAAAGAAAAAGAAAGAAAGAAGGAAAGAAGGAAGGAAAGAAAGAAAAAGAAAGAAGAAAGAAAGAAAGGAAGAAAGAAAGAAGGAAAGAAGGAAGGAAAGAAGGAAGAAAGAAAAAGAAATAAAAGAGAAAGAAAGAGAAAAGAAAGAAAAAGAAAGAAGAAAGAAAAAGAAAGAAGGAAAGAAGGAAGGAAAGAAGAAAGAAAGGAAAATAAAGGAAAAGAAAGAAAGAAAAGAAAGAAAGAAAAAAAGAAAAAGAAAGAAAGAAAGAAGGAAGGAAGGAAGAAGGAAGAAAGGAAGAAAAAGAAAGAAAAGAGAAAGAAAGAAAGAGAAAAGAAAGAAAAAGAAAGAAGAAAGAAAAAGAAAGAAGGAAAGAAGGAAGGAAAGAAGGAAGAAAAAGAAAAAGAAAGAAGAAAAAAGAAAGAAAAGAAAGGAAAAGAAGAAAGAAAGAGAAGAAAGAAAAAAAGAAAAAGAAAGAAAGAGAAAGAAAGAGAAAGAAAAAGAAAGAAAGAAAGAAAGAAGGAAGGAAGGAAGGAAAGAAGGAAGAAAGAAAGAAAAAGAAAAAGAAAGAAAGAAAGAAGGAAGGAAGGAAGAAGGAAGAAAGGAAGAAAAAGAAAGAAAAGAGAAAGAAAGAGAAAAGAAAGAAAAAGAAAGAAGAAAGAAAAAGAAGGAAAGAAGGAAGGAAAGAAGGAAGAAAAAGAAAAAGAAAGAAGAAAAAAGAAAGAAAAGAAAGGAAAAGAAGAAAGAAAGAGAAGAAAGAAAAAAAGAGAAAAAGAAAGAGAAAGAAAAAGAAAGAAAGAAAGAAGGAAGGAAGGAAGGAAAGAAGGAAGAAAGAAAGAGAAAGAAAGAAAGAAAAAGAAGAAAGAAAGAAAAGAAAAGCAGCAGTGTGTCCGGCTGAGGCGCAGCCGCGGCCCCGCACTGGGGGCGCCCGTCGTCGGGGCCGAGTGGGCTCCGCGGAGCCCGCGGGCGGCACAGCGGGGCTGACCCCGGCCCAGGCCTCCCCGCGGGGCGCACCGTGTCGGGCCCACGCTCCCGCCGGCGGCCGCTGCCGTTCGAACCCGGGGTTTTCCTTCGTGCGGAGCCTCCAGACCCGCGCCGCCGGGCCCCGCGGGTTCAGCCGTTTCCGGGGACCCCGGGACGGCGCGCGTGACGCTCCAGCGCCCGGCGGGTGCTCCCGGGGCTCTGCGGCCCGGGCGTGGCGGGGTCCGCGGGTGGAGCGTGGCCTCCGGGGCCGCACGCTCGCTCGCCGTTTCCCTCCGCGGACGGGGTTCCCGCACGCCGGGTCCCTCGGGGTGCCCATCGCGCCGCCCGGATTTTCTCACGCGCCAGGGGCTCGCTCAGTGCCAGGGGCTCGCTCAGTGCCAGGGGCTGAAGACGCCGCGTCCCCCCGGCCTTCCGCTCCTGCGAGCGCGGGGACCCGGCCGCCTCGGCGCCTCCTCCACGCGTGTTTTCAGCTCTTCTTACCTTCCGGGACGGCGAGATGCGCCACACTCACCTCGTGTGTTTCCTGCCTCAGTCTCCCCACCAGCGGATTATCCGAGCGGCTGCGGTGGGTTTCCTCGGAGGGTGACGTGAGACGGCGCGCGCGGGGACGGCGCGCGCGGTTCGTCTCCGCCCGGCGAGGCACAGAGAAGAAAACACGCGCGGGATGTGCGTCTACCGCGTACACGCGCCCGTCTTCACACGTTCCCGTACGAGCCCGTCTCCCTCCGCGGGAAGCCGCGCGTGGGCGCCCACGGACTCTCCAGCGCTGGTTCGTGACCGCGTGGATCGCTGCCGCCTGAACCCCACACTCCGGGGCTTCCTCCGCCCGCCGTTCGCTTACCCCGCTGTCCGTTCTAGTTCACACGAATTCCGGCGTCAGAATCGTTCCCCTGGACCCCGTGGGAAATGACCGTGTGAACGGCCGCTCCCTGTTCACGTGAAACGCTTTTGGCCTTCGGGCTTCGAGTCCGCCCGTTCCCCGAGCTGCCAAGGCCGGCGCCCTTCACGCGTCTGCAATCCGAGCAGATTCTTTTCCTTTTCTCTGCAGGCCGCGTGCTGTCCTCACAGCCGCCAAACGCTCAGCCACGTCGAAAGATCCGTCCCCACGAAGGTTTCATCACGGGGCGACACGCCGCTGCTTCTGTCCCGGCACCCGCTGCTCTTGGAACGGTCACTGCCGTGGCTTGGCCTCTTCCAGAATGCGATTTAATTGGACGAATCCACCATGTCGCCTTTCAGACTGGCTGTTTTTCGAGATTCTTCCATGCGTTTTCACGACTGGACCGTTCGTTTGTTTTTATTGGTGAAACATACCCCATTGTATGAAGGCAGCACAGTAAGTTCATCCGTTCACCGATTGAAGGACTTCTGGGTTCCTTTCAGTTTGGGTGATCGTGAGTCAAGTTTCTGTACACGTTTGTATGCAGCTGATGGTGTGGAAATCAATTTTCAGATCAGTCCGATAAATATCTGAGAGTGTGATTGCAGGATCATACGATAAAACGATGCTTCGTTTTGTAAAGAAACTGCCAAACTGTTTTAAAAAGTGAGTGTACCAGTTTCATTTCCATCAGTAATAAATGAGAGTTCCTGTTATTCTGCATTCTGGCCAGTATTTGATATTGTCTGCTTTTTAAATTTTAGTCCTTCGAGACGGTAGTATGCTTTATGGCCGTATCTCATTTTTGTTTTAACTTGCAAGTGTCTAATGACTAATGCTGTTGAACATGTTTTCTTCTTATTTTTCTTCTGTATATCTTCTTTGGTATGGTTCAGACTTTTTGATGGTTTTCTAATTGGGTTTTTGTTTTGTTGTTTTTGAGTTTCAGGGGTTCTTTGTTTTTTTGGATACAAGTTCTTTATTTGATGCATGTTTTGCGGATATGGTCTTCCAGTGTGTAGCTTGTCTTTCCCCTATCTTAACAGCCTCTTTGGCAGGGCAAAGGTTTTTTATTTTAATAGAGTACAGTTTGTCAATTTTTTCTTTCATAGCTCATGCTTTTGGTGTTATATTAATACGCTGATCACCAAACCCAAAATCATATAGATATTTTATGGTTTTTTTCCCAGAAGTTTTGTGGTTTTGTATCATACTTTTAACTTTATAATCCATTTGAGTTAATTTTTTTAATGAAACTTACGAGATCTGAATGTAGGCTAAATTTTTTTGTACAATTGTTGCTGCAACATTTTTTGAAATGACTACCCTTTTCCACTGAGTTATCTTTGTTCCTTTGTCAAAAATCAGTTGATTTTTTCTTTTGATCGAGAACTTACAAGAAGTACCAATGATTGCTTTCATGTATTGTAGGCTAATAATGTATAATGAACTTTTGTTAGGTAAGTAGAATATTTGTTTTAGCACTGATTAAAATGAAAGGGAGAAGAGGAACAAGAAAAGAGATATTAATAAAGAATGAAGTAAATTGCTGTCATATCTGGCTCTACACCAAGTTTATGGAACAAAAGTGGCTTGATCCTATACCAAGTTAAGAAGAGCAAAGAAAGGAAGCATCCGAACACTCTACATGTGTATTGTGAGCTGGAACAGAGAGTGGACTTGGAGTAGATGTGACGTCAGGATGTCTGTATAGGGGCTGCACCTCAGATAAACCAGCATCTCAGCTATGAAGGTTAATTTATATGTCAACTCGACTGGGCCACAGGGTGCTTTGTATTTGGTTCAATATTAATATGGGTGTTTCTCTGTGGCTGTGCTTGGATGAGATTAACATTTAAATTGGTAGACTGAACTATGCAGATGGACCTTATCCAATCAGCAGAAGGCCTGAATAGAATAAAATGGTGGCTTTCCCTAAGTAAGAAAGAATTCTTCCTCTGTGTTGACTTTCAAAGTGGGACATCACTTTTCCCTGCCTTTGGACTTCTCAGGCCTTCAGACTTGGATTGGGAGCCATACCATCTGCTCTTCTGGATCTCCAACTTGCCAGCTCACCCTGCAGACCTTGGGGCTTGCCAGCCTCCATAATGCCATGAGCCAATTTCTTATAATTACTCTCTCTCTCTCTCTTTTTTTTTTTTTTAGAAAGTGATTTATTTAGACAGAGAGAAACAGGAGAAAGAGACAGAAAGAAACATCTAACTCTCATGCTGAGTGAGAGAAGCCAGAAAGATGGAATCCAGGAGAGAAAAGCAGCTTCCACACTGAGAGGAGGGAATAGAGAGAGGGGGAGTTTACGAGAAGACAGGCTTCCACGAGAGAGCGTGGAAGGGGACCTCAGAGGGGATAATTACTCTCTTTATGCATACACACATCCTATCCATTCTGTCTCTCTGGGGAGCCCTGACTAGTAAGTACATCAAGTTTCCTTTTAGTTTTCTGTTCTGTAAACATACATTTCCACTTCGTGGAAGAAACACATCATCTTGGCAGAAGCGGATTCTTTTTAATTGAAAGGCTGACTCTACAACCGGACCATGACCCCCTCATCCCTCTCCTACCTGATATCCTGGGACAGAAAACCACAGCCATGCAGGCTGGGGAAGCCAAAGTCACACACCTGAGTATGTTTTGGTTTTCTGCCATTGACCTGCCTGGGCTATGTTAATTTGCAGTATAGGCCAATCCAACAGGTTTTTCTGAATAAGTGAAACAGGCACAGGATTCCCACAGGGCAACGTGAGATGGGAAGTAGGCCACCACCTTGCCTCCCTCCTGCTCTTGTGAGTGCCAGACTTGACTGGTTTTAAAGTTGCTGTGAGAGAAGCTAGCCTCTGCAATTCAGCCGGGTCCCAGATTTGGAGCCTTGGAAGTGGAATTTGCTCAAGGCAAAGATCCCAGTTTTCATTCTGCTAGAACGGAAGAGAGAGATTACAAGAGAAAAATGGCTGCATTGAGGACAGAAGACAGACTCTATTTCACCTCCGTCTGCGTGAGCAGTTAATTTCTTCTCAAGAGGGACATTAAGTCTTTTTACCTGGCAGACAGGCTATGGCTGTTTCAACCCAGTGTGGGCCATGGAATGGAATGAATGATTAGATTTTGCATTAGTCATAGAAAGACAAGGTGTGTATTATTTTCCCTTGCATTTCATCATGAAATATAGGCTATCCTTCTACTGAGTATTTGCTTAACCAGGTCATAGGAATTCTTAATTCAGAAAGAGGAAAAAGCAATATCTAAATGTGAGGGCCAGCACATTTGAGAACATTTGCAGGTGATTCTGGACAGCAGGGACGCACTTGTTTACTTACTGGACTTCATCAATATCTTTGCTCACCTTCATTAATCATCTTGGCCAGTCCTCACCTTCCGCTGTGACAAAGAATTATTGTGAATTTTACGTTTCAGAAGAAAATTGTACCTTTCTATAGATGGTGAAATGCCATTTGCTTGTATTTCATGAACTTCAACCATAATTTAAATGTTGCACTGTGAAAGTAACTAGAAATAAATTATTTAGTGAATTTTTAGGCTTTTACTTATATTTGAATTTCTAGTCAAAAAGTAGTTTAAAAGTGTTATGAATTCAAGAGAAGACCCACAGTGTCCTCAGCTCTTGGCAAGGTTCAGACTTCTTGACATTAATTTTTACATGTAGAAACACAGTTTTAATGTATCTGTTACATTCTTACGATCACGGAGCCTTATAGAGAATTGTTAATTTTGTTCCCTCATTTTGCTTATTACAGTCCGTTTATATTGTGGTTCAAAGTTATGCTGACCCTGAAGTAATGAAATTTACATTCTAGAGAACAGAAATGTGTAGAATGAAGAGTGTTCCAATCAAGCGTGTGACCCTAACCCTAACCTTGGCATAGAGGTGACCCAGTCCCGTGCAGTGCCTAATCATAGTGTGTGCATAAAACATAGCAGAGCACAGGGACTCATCAGTCAGTGCTTGCTGAGTGGGCCTTCTCCTTCCCTCCACCCACCTAGAATCAGTGGGAAAGTTGTAACCCCTTTTTCTCCACTTAAATATAGCTAGAGCACTGCAGATGTATCAGGCTGGCTCGCATTACAGGGAAAGAGGCCGAAGAGTTCCAGGAAAATGTTGGTGGTATTTCAGAGAAATGAGAATGTATTTTTGAATGTTAAAAATGAGAAAATGAGTTTCAGAGAAAAGGAAATAGCCCGCCTGTCACAACTGCAAGTTTTATAGCTGAAAAAAATACTATTCACCAAGTTTCAATATTATGTCAGTACCAAGAAGGCTTTTCTTGCCTTGATAAAACTCTGAATTGCTCACAGCCCTACCACATATATTATAAAAAGGTAAGAAGGGATCTCCTTGTGATATTCTTTAAAAAATGTCATCTATTTTCTGTATTCACCACTTTTTGGTGCTAGGACTAATGAATGTGTGACTCTCTGGATTCAATCATAAAGCTTCTTTGGTTGGTTTCTTTAATTGGTTGATTTTTAAATAAAGCTATTGAGAAGCTCCAAGTGTGGTCACTGGTTGAAGAAAGATATTTATCCCCTAGAAAATAAGGAGATATATCCTTTGTGGAACATGTGGACCCATTCTGAGACCTATAAAGCCTTAATGTCTCTATAAAAATCCATAAAGCATTCAGAGTGAAAACTATTTTTGGTTAGTAGCATATTAGGTCTCAGTTCCTGCGTGTGCTTTTGCAGCATGGTTATTGGTCTTTTATTAAGAGCTAAAACTTCACTTAATTACATTGGGGCACATTCAGAGCGTGATTCCTGATTACCCAATGTAGTTCTGAGATTGAAATCATAGTTTCAGTTATACATGATCAAATAAATAATACTCTCACGTCACATGTTTCAGGCTGCATCTTAATTTCCTTTCCACGCAGGCATCTGGTTTTAAATTTGGCTTCACGTCAGTCTTGAAGGGCAGTATTCAAAAGACCGGAGCCTGGCCCAGCTGCTGACCTTAGCCAGGGGATGTCAGCACAGCAGAGGCACGGTAGGTTTGCTTTCAGAGCCTTATTTAATTTTGGTTGTTGGTTCAGCTTGCTCATCAGAAACTGCTATTTCCAGCTGCACTGCAAGCTCTCCCACAGTTTAATTCTTTGCTTATTTTTTTTTTTTTTCAGAAATCCTCCATCCAAGTACCACAATAATGTGCCAAAGGATGAGGGTGACTTCACACCTCAGCTAATTCACATCCGCAAAGAGAGAAAACAGTTTGCAACTGAATCCAGCCTCACTAATACCATCCTAGCAAATTCCCCCCGTCAGCCAATCTGGAGACTGCTGGGCAAACCCAGACTTTGTCTAGAGGATGTAGATGTGTTATAATACGCAAACGCAACATGCTACTTGTTTATCGATTTGTCTGACATGCTCTTATAGAGTCTATACAGCCAATGAATTCAATTGAATCTTATGCTAAAAAGCATCTAGTAGAAAAATTTTGTATACTTAACATTTATGCTGTTATGATATACTCACCTTGGACATATATGTAATAGAAATGCTTTTACTATTCATATATTTATTAAGTACCCTATATCATTGTGATCTGAGCTTTGTGGACACAGCGGGATCAAAGTTATTAGTGTTAGCTGATGTTAGTATTTAAAGAGATCCTCAAATAAATTGTCAGACAGAAAAATAGAAAGATTTATTGTACACTCAGCATAGAGCAAGCACTCATCTAGACTTTGAAGAGACAGCAGGCCACAAGATGATTGGAATCTTTGCTTTCATGAAGTTTGGATGTCTCTGTGTGTTTAAGTATGTTTTGAGGGGATGACAGTCAGTAAACAGATAAGTAAACACTTATGTATAAAATGAGTGACAAGAATCATCCAGAAAATTACAATCAGGTTATGTGGCAGGGAGGAATGGGCGTGTACTTTGGATTAGTAAAGTATTCAGGGAAGAGGCTTTGGTAGAGATATTTAAATTCATTCAGACAAGGAGAAGTCAAGCATCGGGTGGATCCGGTACAAGAACATTCTGGGTGGGGAGAATAGTTTGTTTGAAAATCCCAAGGCAGGAATGAACCTGGCCTATTCAAAGAAGAGATGACAAGCTGTTTAGTAGCTGGAGAATAGCAGCTGATAGAGGGAAAGAAAAGAGAAGAGGGAGGGAGAAGTGAAAGAAAACGTGAATTGCACTGACGCTGTGAACTGTGTCAAGAGCCGTGCCAAGCATTTTGCATCTATGAGCCCATTTCATCTTTGTAACAGCCTGAGAGGTGGGTTCTTGCATTCTCTTCATTTTGTAGATAAAGAAACCAAGGTATACACACACGTATATATAGTTTGTCTCAGGTCACATAAGGGCGATTGGTCTTCAGACTCTCCACTAAGTAACGAGTTTGGATACCTTTCTAAGTGTGAAGAGAGTGCCGTACCTGTGGGTTTCACCCGGAGGGCGATTCCATCTGCCTTACATTTAAAATGGTCAGTCTGATTGTGATTTGGAGATGGATGGTGGGGGGCGGCCATGTGTGGAAACGGAGACTGCTCGTCGGGTCTTTGCACAGTCAGCCAGGCTTGAGGTTATGGCGGCTGATCTTACTGTGGGAACATGGGTGTTCTGTGCACAGGTGACCACATTTGGGACATGTTCTGAGACAAGCCCATAGGACTTATTGGTAGAGTCAGAGTGAAGGGTATAGGAAGGAATCAAAGATAACTTCTAGCTCTTTGACTTAAATAATTAAAAATATGTTGATGAATATTTATGATCCTGGCGATAATACATAACATTCATAGAGTGCTCAGTCTATGCACCAGAAGCTGTTTTAAGCATTTAGATGTATATTACCTCACGAACGCCTCATCACAGCCCCAGCAAGTAGGTACTATGATTGTCTCCAATCTTTACAAATGAGGGAGCAGAGGTAATAAGAGACTAAGGAATTTGCCCAAAGCCACCCAACCAGTAAGTGATGGACTTGAACCCAGTTTGAATCTATACCACGGCTGTGCACTTGGTCCGTGTAAATGCTCTCCCATGTGGACTCTCACTTGCTACCATTTGCTGCAGTGATCTCTGACCTTTTTAGCACCAGAGACCGGTTTTGTGGAAGACAATTTTTTCACAGACCAGGAGCTGGGGGGGATGATTTCAAGATGATTCAAGCATATTACATTTTTTTTTTTTGAGATGGAGTTTCGCTCTGTCACCCAGGCTGGAGTGCAGTGGCGCAGTCTCGGCTCACTGCCTCCCGGGTTCAAGTGATTGTCCTGCTTCAGTCTCCTGAGTACCTGGGATTACAGGTGCTAGCCACCATGCCCAGCTAATTTTTTTTTTAGTAGAGGTGGGGTTTCGCTATGTTGGTCAGTCTGTTCTCGAACTCCTGACCTCAGCTGATCTGCTTTCCTCAGCCTCCCATATGCTGGAATTACAGGTGTGAGCCACCTTGCCTGGCCACATATTACATTTATTGTACACTTATTCATTTTGTTGTTACATTATGATATTTAATGAAGTAACTCTACAACTCACCATAATGTAGAATTAGTGAGAGACGAGCTTGTTTTCCTTTAATGAGACAGTCCTATCTGGGAGTGATGGTATGGAAGACGGTGACAGATCTTCAGGCAACAGATTATCATGAGTGTGCGACCTAGATCACGTATATGTGCAGTTCACAGTAGGGTTTG
>CAUYLG010006816.1:0-28617 GCA_963573385.1 Cacajao melanocephalus | reverse complement strand
GTTGGAAGTTACTCTTGGGAGTGGAGCCTATGACTGGCTTCACTGAATAGAATCGGAATCTTAGATCTCTCTGGGACCGGAATAGAGGCTGGATCGGCAGGGACAGAGGCAGTGAAGGCAGTTAGGGGGTGACTGCAATGTATCAGGCACAGGGTGCCGACAGTGTGAGCTGAGGATGGAGCTGGAAGCAGATAGACGGGTGGAGAAGAGGGGCCTGAATGAGAGACTGGGAAGAGGACTCAGAGAACTGGAAAGCAAACTGGATATAGAGGCAAGGGAGCGTTGGTCAACACCTCGCTGTGCCTGTCACACTCTGAAACATCTGGCATGCCAAGGAAGCACGACCCTGAGCATGTGTGACTGGGGCCATTCTTGCAGGTTGTGTCTGCAGTAAGGCAACCTTGAGGGTTATGAGGTAACGTCTCCCTGTGGGAGCAAGAGCAGGCTTGCTTACTGCTTACTATAAAAACCAGTGGATGCCCTGGGCTCACTGTTCCTCAGCTGTGGTGCAAACCATTTTATGTGTAGCCTTTACCTGGGCTCTCTGTGTCACATCTGTGGGACAGGGAGGACCCAGAGAACTCACGTGAACATAATGTTGCTGCTGCTCACTGCTTTGTGAGTCAAGTTGTTTTTGACCCAAGAATCTCATCTTTTACTATGAAACAGCAGAGTCTTCTATTCCATAAGTCACAGGCTAACTTATTAGCTGGTAGTCTGGGGGAAAATAAATCCCACACTGGTCAAGGAAAAGGAGAATTTCTGGCTTGAGTGACCTGGTATAAAGTAGTGCCTCTCACTGGGGGAGGAACGGGTGTGTAGGAGCAAGAGGCTAAAGTCAGTTTTAAACACGGTGATTGTGTTTTCCTGCCAAATAGGTGTGGTCCTTGTATACAATGATTGACCACCGGAGCTCACAGACCTGTTAATAAATTCTGTCCCTAACTGAAGCAGGAATAGAAATCCCTAGAGGTTGGTCAGTCTCACATCGCAGCCATCCACCATGATCCTTTAGTGTATTCTGATAGCACCTTCCCAAAGGGCAGGTGGAAAATAAACATCTTTTTTTTTTTTTGAGATGGAGTTTTGTTCTTGTTGCCCAAGCCAGAGTGCAGTGGTGCAATCTCAGCTCCCTGCGACTTCCACCTCACAGGTTCAAGTGATTCTCCTGTTTCAGCCTCCCGAGTAGCTGGGATTATAGGTGCCCACCACCACATGTGTATAACTTTTTTGTTATTTATTTTTAGTAGAAACAAGGTTTCACCATGCTAGCCAGGCTGGTCTCGAACTCCTGACTTCAGATGATCTGCCTGCCTCAGCCTCCCAAAGTGCTGGATTATAGGTGTGAGCCACCGTACCCAGCCATGAAAATAAAAGTCTTAAAAGAACCTGAGTAACGTGAATAATCAGTTGAAATGTATTCATTTTATTAAATGTGCAGCATTACCCAGTGACCTCAACTGTACCAAGAAAACCGGGTTTTAGGGAACACCATGGACCACTCTCTCCTTTCTCAGTCCTGGTGGTTCCAGGGGAGAACAACTGATGGAAGGAAAAAGGCAACAGGGTCGGGGGAGGAAGGTGACAGCAGGGGAAAGAACAAATCCAAGACATTTTCTTCTTAGGCAAGGAATCCGTGTCTATTGCCAGCCTTGCCCACATAGCAAGGGTTCAATAAAAGGTTTTGAATATATTCATTTTGGTTTTTCTTCATCCATTACACAATCCTAAATAATTCCTCTTCATATTTTGGCAACTAAAATTTTGATATGGATTCAATTGATAAAATAGCTCTGGTCACTTACCCGGTCATTCAAGAGCTGATGGTTTAGGGGTGTCCAGGTGCTCATCTTTGTCTGCATTTTGGGACCATCTGTGTTTTTTGGAGGTGCAAATGCCATCATGAAACAACTGGATATCCTTCCATAAGAAAGACAACAACTATCAGAAGAAGTGAATCATATGACCCTCAGAATACAAAAAATACTAACACCGGCCAGGCGCGATGGCTCACGCCTGTAATCTTAGCACCTTGGGAGGCCAGGGCGGGAAGATCACTTGAGGTCAGGAGTTTGAGACCAGCCTGGCCAACATGGCAAAACCCCGTCTCTACTAAAAATACAAAAATTAGCTGGGCATGGTGGCACATGCCTGTAATCCCAGCTACTCAGGAGGCTGAGACAGGAAAATCGCTTAAACTCAGAAGGCAGAGGTTGTAGTGAGCTGAGATCACGCCATTGCACTCCAGTCTGGCCAACAAGAGAGAAACTCTGTTTCAGAACAAAAAAAAAAAAAAAACAGAGCCGGGCGTGGGTGCATGCTTGTAATCACAGCTACTCGATAGGCTGAGGCAGGGGAATCACTTGAACCCGGGAGGTGGAGGTTGCAGTGAGCCAAGATAGTACCACTGTACTCTAACCTGGGCAGCAGAGCAAGACTGCATCTCAAAAAAAAATGCTAATACCAGACAATTTTTCAGTATGTTGGCAGAGGGAAGGCGTGGGAAGAGCATTTATTGGGAGCATCTTACATGTCAAGCACTTCATACATCTGCTCAACGGAAACATACAACTATCAGGTGAGGCGGTGGGTTTTAACTCACTTTACACACAAAGAAAATTCAGCTCATTGACTTTACCCTGTCTGAGGTCATACAGAGAGCAAACAGTGGAACTGGTAGTCACACCCAGGTCAGTTTAATGCTACTTTATTTTCAGTGGACTCGGGGGGAAATCTAGAATCACTCCTAGCCAATATATTATATTGGCCAGAAAGAGAAGTATTTTAAATTTAAAATCATAGTGCAATATAAAACACTTCATTCTTATCCCTTGTGATATTAACTGTCCTCCTTCCTTCTTAACTTCCAGATATCCAAATAACAAGAACTCCTGCCTGACAGCGTATTAAAGAGGTAGTGTGGCGGGAGAGACAAAGCCAAGGCTTTGGAGATGAACAGATTTGAGTTTATTGGGGGAAATTTGCTATTTTTAGTTATCTAGTATATGTCTGCCTCCTTTTGATTAAAACACTTTAGTTTACAGGAGGAATAACGTTTCCTTCATTGTTTAGAGCCTGATGGTTTAATTAATTAAGGTAAACTGTCCTTCCCTAGCCAAGAGATAGTGATGAGACCAAGCTAGGCCAGTTGGGCTGACAATGGCTTATTCTTATTTTATTGATTTAATTATTTATTTTGAGATAGAGTCTTGCTCTTTCACCCAGGCTCCAATGCAGTGGTGCCATCTTGCCGCTCTGCAACATCTACTTCTCAGGTTTAAGCAATCCTCCTGCCTCAGCCTTCCGAGTAGCTGGGGTTACAGGTGTGTGCCATTATGCCTGTCTAATTTTTGTATTTTTTTTTTTTAGTAGAGATAGGATTTTGCCACGTTAACCAGGCTGGTCTCGAACTTCCGGCCTCAAGTGATCTGCCCGCCTTGGCCTCTCAAAGTGTTGGGATTACAGGTGTGAGCCACTGTGACTGGCCACTATTTCACAGGTGAGGTGGTCATTCAAAGTAGCACTGTTGCCCTGGGCAGACTGTCCAGTTGTCCCTGCTATTTCACTGCCCCTCCCTACTCCCTACAAAAGCCCAATGTCCTTTCTAACATGGGGCTAACATAAACAAACAGGAAACTTATTGTGATATCCTTGCAAAAAACTTCCTATTTGCTTACATTAGCTAGAATCTGTTTCTGTTGTTTGCAACCATTTTTTTTTGTTTTTTTTACTTTATGCAGGTTTAATCCTGGCCCTAGCTGTACTAACTGTGTAACTTTGTACCAGTTATTTAATCTACCTGAGACTCAGTTTCCTCATCTGTAAAATGAAGATGTATACAACCACCCTCAACTGCTGTATCAAAGATTATAGAAAAAGGGTCCAGCAGAGTGCCTGACATGCAGGTGGTCTTGATAAGCGGGAACCTCCCTGCAGCTTTTCTTAGAACTTGTCAATTGCAGAGGTCCTTTGAGGCCAGGCATGGTGGCTCACGCCTGTAATCCTGGTGTTTTGGGAGGCCAAGGCAGGCAGTTCTCCTGAGTCAGGAGTTGGAGACCAGCTTGGCCAATATGGCGAAACCACGTCTCTACTAAAAACACAAAAATTAGCCGGCATGCTGGCACATGCCTCCAATCCCAGCTACTCAGGAGGCTGAGGGTGGGAAAACTGCTTGAACCCTGAAGGCAAAGGTTGCAGTGAGCTGAGATCGCACCATTGCACTCCACCCTGGGCGACAAGAGCAAAACTCTGTCTCAAAAACAACAACAACAACAACAACAACAACAAAAACAGAAACAAAAACACCTGTCCTTTGGAGGGCCATGACAAAACATTTTAAGGTGCAAGGCATTTACGGCAGATTGAGAGTAGTTTCCATATATACACTCAGGGTTTCTACAGGCTTCTGCCTTTTCCACTCTCTGCTGGTGGGTTTCACAGGGACAGGTAGCAGAGATGGCTAAGGGGACCTGGGCCTGCTTGCCTGATCAATGGGCTCCACGAATGACCCCACAGCAACAGATACTGGATTTTTTATTTTTTTGAGAGAGTCTTGCCTTCTCTCCCAGGCTGCAGTGCAATGGCACAGGCACGGCTCACTGCAATCTCCACTTTCCAGGTTCAGGCACTTCTCCTGCCTCAGCCTTCTGAGTAGCTAGGACTACAGGAGCCTGCCATGCCTGGCTAATTTTTGTATTTTTAGTAGAGATGGGGTTTCACCATGTTGGCCAGCCTGGTCTCGAACTTGTGACCTCATGTGATCTGCCCTCAGCCTCCCAAAGTGCTGGGATTACAGGCACAAGCCACGGTGCTCAGCCTTGGATAATTTTTTTAATAATTATTTTTTGGCTGTTATGGAATTTTCCCAAACACTATCTGAAAAATTTGAGGTTCTCATTTGACATATAATATTCTCTCTCAGGAAGATAAAGCCCACATTTTAAAATTGGGTTCAAGCGATTCTCCTGCCTCAGCCTCCCTAGTAGCTGAGATTACAGGCATGAGCCACAAGGTCTGGCTAATTTTGTATTTTTAAAGAGATAGGATTTTACCACACAAGGCTGGCATTACAGGCATGACTCTAGATCTGCCCAGGTAAAAAGTGATATATTTGCTTTTGTTGTTGTTATTTGACACCCCCAGGGTGTGAAGACACCTTCCAGCAGTTGCCTGCTGCCACTATCCCACTGGAATGAGGCGTGCTCAGATCAGAACTGAGTTTCTTCTCAGCCACAATGGCTAACTATCAGTCACAGTTAGGTGAGTTACCAAGGCAAAAGAAATGATTTCATTACAGTAATATTAACTGGCAGCTAATGATAAATGTACATGTGAACAGGCAAATTATAGATACAGGCTGGGCATGGTGGCTCACGCCTGTAATTGCAGCACTTTGGGAGGCAGGATCACCTGAGGTCAGAAGTTCGAGACCAGGCTGACCAGCATGGTGAAGCTCAATTAGCCAGGCATGGTGACACATCCATAATCCCAACTACGCAGGAGGCCAAGGCAGGAGAATTACTTAAACCCAGGAGGTGGAGGTTGTAGTGAGCTGAGGTTGCACCACTGCACTCCAGCCTGGGCAACAGAGCAAGACTCTGTCTCAAAAAAAAAAAAAAGTTATAGATACAAAGTGTAGTCACGGAGTCTACATCTGCCTAGCTAAAAAATGATATATTTGTTTTTGTTGTTGTTATTTATTTTCCACATTTCTTTCTCCTTTTTTTTTTGACGCAGAGTTTCACTGTTGTTGCCCAGGCTGGATTGCAATAGCGTGATCTCGGCTCACTGCAACCTCTGCCTCCTGGGTTCAAGTGATTCTTCTGCCTCCCTAGCAACTGAGATTACAGGCATGCACCACCATGCCCAACTAATTTTATATTTTTAGTAGAGACAGGATTTCACCATGTTGGTCAGGTTGGTCTCAAACTCCTGACCTCAGGTGATCCACCAGTCTCAGCCTCCCAAAGTGCTGGTATTACAGGCGTGAGCCACCACACCCAGCCTACATTTCTTTTTTTTTTAACTAGTTGTTTTGTTGCCTGTAATCCCAGCACTTGGGAGACTGAGGCAGGAAGACTGCTTGAGCCCAGGAATTTGAGACCAGCCTGGGCAACATCCTGAAACCTTGTCTCTAAAAAAAAGTTTAAAAATCCCCAAAAATCAGCTGGGCATAGTAGTGGACGCCTGTGGTCCCAGCTGCTTGGGGTGGAGGCAGAGGGCTGAGGTGGGAGAATCACTTGGGCCCAGGAGGATAAGGCTGCGATGAGCCATGATTGCACCACTGTACTCCAGCCTGGGTGACAGAGCAAGACCTTGTTTTTAAAAAATAATAAAAACATACAAAATAAACGAGTTGTTTTGAATCCTTTCTTAAGAACCACATAGCTCTTGGAAAATATGACGAAAGCTATGAATTCTCCCCCTAGAAAAATGCATATACACATAAAATTTTGCTTACCCCTGCTCTATGCTGAGCAACTCTCTCCTTTCACAGTTTGTGTAGGAAACCATGTGACTGATCCTAGGCACAACTTCTGAATGAGGACAAGCAGCTTTCCCTGGTCACTCCCCACAGGGCCTGCACTGGTTGTTTTCTTTTCCTGGTTCTTGAGAGATACATGTCACTTGGATTAGACTTTCTTACAACCTGCTTGAAGATGGGTTTTCAGCAGAAGGTCCCTGCCCCGGGAAGCAGCCCTCTTGGCCATGTAGGCCTGCTGCAGTGTGCCATTGTGGATGTTCTGCCTTGTCTCTTGCTGTTATCCTTTTACAGTATTTTCTTCTTTCCTCCATTCCAGAAGACAGGCAGTGTGTGTATTTGCATGCATATACTTGTTCACAGAACAGACCACTTGCTACTATTAATAAGACAGCGGTTTATTTTGGTATTTTTTGTTTTTCTTATTGAGATGAATTCTCTCTCTCTCACCCAGGCTGGAGTGCAGCAGCACAATCTCGGCTCACTGCAACCTCTGCCTTCCGGGTTCAAGTGATTCTCCTGCCTGTCTCCTGAGTAGCTGAGACTACAGGCATGCACCACCACGCCTGGCTAATTTTTGTATTTTTAGTAGAGACAGGGTTTCCCCATGTTGGTCAGTCTGGTCTTGAACTCCTGACCTCAAGTGATCCACCCACCTTGACTTCCCAAAGTGCTGGGATTACAGGCATGAGCCACCACGCCCAGCTACAGAGATTTTTATGTAACACACACAAAACATAATTGTCCCCACTTCATCAACAAAACAAAGGAAGTTGTCATTCCCTCCTTCCACAGTTGCTTTTTTGTGATCTCCTTCCCTGTAAGGACTACCTTTGAATATTCATCTGTAATTTTTCTTAGAATGAAAATACAGAAAGAGGGCCTATGACCCTCGTTCTTGACATATGGTTCTAGTCTCATTTTCAATAGCAGGGATGGGTCCTCTGGCCACATACTTCCAATTTGATCTTCTAAGCCGTTTTTTTTTTTTTTTTTTTTTGGACAGGCTGGAGTGCAGCGGTATGATCACAACTCACCACAGTCTCAACCTCCTGGGCTCAAGCAATCCTCCCAGGTCAGCCTCCCAAGTAGCAGAGACCACAGATCTGCTACCACACCTGGCTAATTTTTTTGTCTTTTTTGTAGAGACAAGGTCTCGCTTTGTTGATCAAGGTGGTCTCGAACTTCCAGGCTCAAGCAATCCACCACCTCAGCCTCCCAAAGTGCTGAGATTACAGGCATGAGCCACCACCTCCTGCCCTAAGCCATTCTTCACACAGTTTTCATTATTCAACCACCTTACTAAGTACCTACAAGGCAGGTGTTAGGGGTACAAAGGGTCTGCTTTAATGAGCTCACATTCTCTGTTAGACATTTTTAAAAAGACCAGTTGATCATGTTACTTTTCAGCTCAAAACCTTCAGAGGTTCACTGATGGCTACAGGATCCAGACTTCCTCACATAGAAGTCTAGGTCTGCCATGATTTTACTGCCACCTACCCTTTCAGCCTTACCTGGCCCCACCTTCATGCACTTTCTGCCCAGACACACTGAACTCATGGTCATGCTGAAAACGTGCCACACAACTCTGATGATTCTTGGCTTTTATGGTTTTCTGACGCTCACTGCTCACCTGAATCATCACAGTAGTATATAATAGGTACTTGATAGTTGTCCAATCAATAGAAAAAATGACTATAGCAGTGGAGGTGGGGAGCAGTTTAAGGATTAAAACTTGTAGAAATGTTTGAGAGGCTGAGGTGGGTGAGTCGCTTGAGCTCATGAGTTCAAGACCAGCCTGGGCAACACAGTGAAACCCCATCTCTACTAAAAACAAAACTAAAACAAAAAAAATTAGCAGAGTGTGGTGGTGTGTGCCTGTAGTCCCAGCTACTTGGGAGGCTGAAGTGGGAGGATTGCTTGAACCTTGGAAGCAGAGGTTGTAGTGAGCCAAGATCGTGCCACTGCACTCCAGCCTAGGGGAAAGAGTGAGACCCCATTTCGAAAAACAAAAAACCACCATCACCACCACCACCAAAACTTGTAGAAACATAGACCAGCTGTGGTGGCTCAAGCCTATAATCCCAGCATTTTGGGAGGCCAAGCCAGGAGGCCTATCTCTACAGCAACAAAAAAATTAGCCGGGTGTGGTGGTGGGCACCTGTAGTCCCAGCTACTCAGGAGGCTGAGGTGGAATGATCGCTTGAGCCCAGAAGTTCAAGGCTGCAGTGAGTTATGATTGCACCACTGCAGTTCAGCCTGGGCCACACAGCAAGATTCTGTCTCAAAAAACAAAAACAAAACAAAACAAACAAAAAAAAAACCTTGTAGAATTGTAGAAATGTAGAGTGAAATTCAGAACATGATAAACTGGGCTCTGGGGTTATATAAACAATTATCAGATTTTTAAATTTGTAGTTTACTGAGCAGAATAGGACTGGGTCTCTCTGCTAACACAGAATTTATCCATCGTACACTGTAATATCAGCAGACAAGGGAATCTCAAATTATTATCAGGAAATTATCAAGAAATAGGGTATGAGTAGATTCAAATACGAATTCATCTTCCACTTAACTAGCTTTTAAAAAGCAAGAACTATAGTACAACGCAAAGAGCTAGTGCTTGGTAGGCATATAATTATCTGTGGGTTGTTAATTTCACAGGTATGAAGTAACTGGCAGCTGCACTGTAGCCCAAATGAGAGAGCAGAATAAAATACCCAGGAGCACTGATAAGGCTCATGAGAGGCCCAGGAGCTCTCTAAAGACAGTCTCCATCTTTTTCATGCACTGCCCACAGTTCTCACCTCTTTTAGCTTGTCTCCCTCTTCAAGCCTCAAGCGCTGACGTTGCCACAGTTGCATTAGGTCAGCTTTTTCTCTGACTCCCTCCAGCCCCTCACCCCTCCCAGCTTCCAGCAGCCCAATCACCGTCTATAAATCCTGCCGCTGGCATCCGGGGTCTCTCAGGCAACAATGTGTGGGCTCTTGATTGGCCGCGAGATCCAGGAAGGCTGGCTACAAGATTGGGCACGGGGATAAAATTAACAAGCGTGGCGGCCAAGAGCGTGGGAGGGATTGCAATGTCTCGATATAACCCCCAGAATGAAGATGCGTCGAATCCTGAAACAAGCAGCGTTAAAAGCCTTCATTCAAGACGCAGTGTGTCCCAAATCAGCCCTACCTATGGAGCATGCCCAGTCACACTGTCCCGGTCACGAAACGCAGGCTCCGCTGTGCCAGGTTTTAAGAGTGGCCAACAGGTAAACAGAGGGTTGGAGGAAAAAGAATTCGAGACTGGTTCGATGAAAGAATAGCACCTGCAACAGGAAGTGGAAGGATGGGGCCAGGAGGAATTGCGCAACACACAGACACACGAATGCTTTAATGCAAATTTCAGTGTATTGGGTTATGGAATTCACGCTGACAGATACAACAGGGAACCAGCAGATGGCATGCCCTAATAAGAATAAATTTGAGAACTCTTAAGATCCTGTCCAATTCATTAAATTTATTAAGCGCCTGCCTTGTAATAAGCAGAATGAGAATACAAGGATAAAAAAGAAACCGCAAGAGGAAGACTAGAAACTGCAATATACAAATAAGTCATGGAAGGCTCACACACGTAACAGCTGTTACAGAGTTATGAACAAGTGCTGGAGGTTACCAACAAGTTCAAAATTCCAGAACAGAGGTTCTTTGGTCAATGTAAAGCAGTTCTTACAGGCGGTAGTTAACAACAACAAAAAGCAAAACAAAACAGCAACAAAAGACTGTCCTCACTGTCTTTGTTTTCCCAAATAAGAATGCATTCTCCTCCGACTTAAAGGTACAAACCCTGTGTTTCTGTTGTGTTTTAGAGTTTTTATTTTTATTTTTGGGGGGCACGGAGTTTTGCTCTTCTTGCCCAGGCTGGAGTGCATTGGTACGATCTCGGGTCACTGTAACCTCTGCCTCTCAAGTTCAAGCGATTCTCCTGCCTCAGCCTCCAGAGTAGCTGGGGTTAAAACATGTGCCACCACAGGCCTGTTTTATAGTTTTTAAATAGGAAGCATTTGTATATCTTCACTTTAAAAAGAAAAAGTGAAGCTCATAGAAGTTGTTGCTTTCCTTAGGTTAAAAAGGATCAGTGGCCAGGCGCAGTGGCTCACGCCTGTAATCCTAGCACTTTGGGAGGCCAAGGCGGGTGGATGGCCTGAGCTCAGGAGTTGGAGACCAGCCTGGGCAACACGGTGAAACCCCATCTCTACTAAAATACAAAAATTAGCTGGGTGTGGCAGTATGTGCCTGTAGTCCCAAGTACTTGGGAGGCTGAGGCAGGAGAATTGCTTGACCCCAGGAGGTGAAAGTTGCAGTGAGCCGAGATTGCACCAGTGCATTTGAGCCTTGGCGACAGAGTGAGACTCTGCCTCCAAAAAAAAAAAAAAAAAAAAAAAAAAAGGATCAGTAAGTGGCCAAACTGAAATTAAAACCTAGTTTGTTTGAATTCCAGCCTAGTGATTTTTTCCACATGACCAGGTTGTACCTAAATGAATAAACAAAGCCTTGGGGGCAGGGGCGGTGAGGGGGCGGCCTGGGGGAGGTACATAGACGCAATACTAAATTACCGTGCATTACCAGTTAGCTTTTATGGTTTCAAAACGGGTTCATCCAGAAAGAGACCAGTTTTAACAGCGTCGGGAGTGCTGTGTGAAGTTCCCGCTCATTAAAGACTTCATATTGGTGGTTACAACATGGAATGAAAGAGAGATGGGATTATAGGAAGCACCTCCTTTAGCCCTGTTGGATTTGAATATTTTCATCTCTGAAAAGGCGGCCTTTTTCTTCTTGCCTCTCAACCAACACCTTCTTGGCCTCCTCTTGTCCTGCACCTCATCATGTGACTACTGTCCTCCCAAAAGAACCTGAGCCACTCCATCCACTCCGTCTGTGTTCACAGTGAGCACATAGAGCCCAACGTCTCTGACACTGCAATGTTATTTTCTTTTTTTTAAGAGACAGGAATGGCTTTGTCGCCTAGGCCACAGTGTAGTGGCACAACCATAGCTCACTACAGCTTTGAATTCCTGGGCTCACGCAATCCTCCCAGGCTAATTTTTTTATTTTTATTTTTGTAGAGACAGGATCTTGCTGTGTTCCCACAGGCTGGTCTCCAACTCCTGGCTCAAGAGATCCTCTCTCCTCGGCTTCCCAAAATGCTGGGATTACAGGTGTGAACCACCTCGTTCAGTCCTAAACATTAATTACTTTTAAGGGGGATATTTGAAACATAAAGAAAGGTTTGAACACTTTCATAAGAAACATCCTTGATTCTCCACATAGATTTTTTAAAAATGTTACATTTCTGTGTATTTCATAGATACAGTAGAAGCTTCTTTTGTCTCATTCCCCTCCCTGCCTGCCTGGAGGCATTCATTGTCATGAAAGGTGTGCAACCTTTCTGTCCTTTTTAAGCTTTTATTGTATGTACATTTGCCCTCATAAACATTATATAGTATTGCTACTTTTTTTTTCTGACGAGGCATCATCACTTACATATACTGTGCTTTTTTTTTTTCCACTCAATATTCCTTTTCTGAGATTTAGTCACGACGATACAGTGAGATCATTTCTACATCATTCCCACCTTGCGATGTTGAGCTATGATGTGTCCTATGCCTCACAGTCTTTACAAGATGGTACATAAATGGAATAAAAATGCACGTCACAGCACATCTCTGGAGGTTCCCCAGCTACAAGGGATCTGACACACACAGTTCCCCCACACTATCTGCCCCCTCACTCACTCTCCACAGAAGCATCGCTGGCTCCAGAGGATACACCGCCTTGCCTAGAATCAACCAAGAATCGATATTATTATTTTAAACATTGTTTACTGCACAAGTATTTATTTATTTGAGAAACTGTCATTTCAGATCTCATTTATCATGCCTGTTCACACAGGTGATCACAAATCACCTTCTGATGTGAAACTCTAGGTCTAACTCCGAAACTATTCAACATTTACTTAACATGTATCAATCAAGCGCCTTTCTAAAAAAAATTGTAAAATACACATAACGTAAATGCACCATCGTAACCATTTTTAAGTGTACAATTCTAATAGTGCTAAGTCCATTCACATCGTTCAATTTCTCTAACTCCTATGTGCTACCAACAGAACAAAATGATGCCCATGAAATCTAGGTTGAGGAGAAACGAAAAAGAAGAGAAAGAAAAGACAGGTTAAACGGTGCACTGAAAAGAAAAACAGCCCTAGGTTGGAATGAATCCAGGCCCTGTCGTTAAAACGCTGCATGACTTTGGGTAACTCTAACCTTTTGGGACATTCTCTTCCTCTTCTGAAAAATGAGAGGTTCAGTTTAGATGACCTTTCAGAACTCTTTCAACTCTAAAGCCGCTTATGTAGAAAAGGAGAGGAAAAATATTTCCTAAGGAGCAAAAAATGGGGCGCGCACCAGTAACGCCCAGCTCCACCTGTTTTCTAAGATCTTGGCCAAGAGATTAAGAACTATCCTGGGCGAGTAGCCTGTTCTGTCTGCTACCCTGTTTCGCGTGGAGCTCTGCAGCTGGCCAGGTGCCACCACAACCTGCACCCCATTCCACCCTCAGCACCCGGGGATCTGCCTCTTGAGCACCCCCAATCCCCGGGTCTCGAGGTAGGCATCTCTGCTTCTCAGACCAGGTATAGGTGGTTCTGCAGTCACAACATCCGCGCTGTGTCAGACGGCGAGGGGGTGCATTGCGAGGAGGGCCCCAAGTGCAGCTCAGGTGAACGCCTCCAGGGCTCAGAACGAGCACGCCGGGGCAGGGCAGCTCCAGGAGTCACTCAGGGTGCGAGGCAGAGAACAACGAGACGCGCCCGGCCAGTCTAGCGCGCCCAGGCTCAAGGAGGGAGCGCTCGGCCAAGCGTGCTCAGTGCGCCTGCGCCGTGCGTGCGCGCGCGCTCGTTCGCTCGCTCCCCGGGCGGCGCGCCTCGGCGCTCGCGAAAGCTCGCGGTCGCTCCGAGGCGCGCGCCGGCGGTCTTCGGCCGCTCCGGGTACCCGAGGGACGCACGGCCGTCCCCGGCCGGCGCTGCAGCCCCTACCCCTTGGAGCCAGGGGCCGGGTCTGAGGTGAGCCCCCCGAAGCGTGCAGGCCCCCAGGCCGGGGCGGCGGGAGAAGGAGCGGCGAGTGTGGAGCCCGAGGAGGCGCCTGCTGCTCCGCCTCAGCCCGCGCTGAGGAGCCAGCAGCAGCCTGGCGCCTCCTCCTCAGGGATCGTTCCTCTCGTCGCGGCCACAACAAAAGCCTTCGGCGCCGGGCTGTGGCTGGCGGCGGAGCGGGGGCCCGGGCCCGCGGTGGCGGCCGAGGGGCGCGGGGACGCCTAGTTTGAGGCTGAGGGCTGACGGCAGGAGCTGCCCCGGGAGACGGTTAACCCTGTCCGCCCTGAGCGGGCGCTCGGCAACCTGTGCGAGTGTGGACCGCCGTTCGCTCTCCTCCATCCCGGTCCAGACACTGCGCGGCTGGGAGAGGGGCCCGGCCGGAGCCGGCGGCAACGTGGGGCGCCGGGGGACGTGGGCGGAGGACAATGCGCCGGGGACTCCTGGCCGCCCGAGGCGTGCGCCGCCAGGCTCCCGGCTCCGGCTCGGGTCAGCGTCGGGCCCACCTTTGCCTGCCCACGCCTGAAAGTTGTCCCCTCCCGCCCATCAGTTTGCAAAGTCCTTGCTGCCTTCCGCGCGGTTCCTCCGGCTGCCCGCTCCGCGGGCTGTGGGTTTGCGGTGGAGCGGGCGCCGCTGGATCCCCCAGGGGCCGCCTCTGAAATCAAGCTGCGGTGAAACGGCCGGCAAGGTTAAGGAGCCTTGTGCCTTTCAAGACATGTAAACATCTTCCTAGAGGCGTTTTCCATCTTAGGAGTCTTGAGTTCCATCCCCTCGTTGTAGGAGAAGGCAAGGGGGCTTTTCTTGGTTTTGTTTTTAAGAACAAAAGCATGTGCCATGAATTGAGGCTGTGGAGTAGACTCCAGATTAACAGAGATCTGCCCCATGAAGGAGGTCCGGCGTTTTGCCCAGTGTAGAATGACTCTTTGAATTTTGGTTCCCGTCTGGATTGAGGGAGATGCAGCAGAGCAGAGCAGAGCAGCCGCGTCAGTGGCTGCTACGGGAAAGTGTTCAGACACAGCCTCATCTTAGAGAAGGAGTTCTGATCGGGAATGCTTAGTGATGGGAATTGAGTGACTTTGCAAGGCCAATACAATGTGAGCAAGGAAACAAAGACATGACTACCCCTGGGAATGTAACGTCCCTCATTCACCCTACTTTACTCTTTGGTGGTGTGCTGGTGCGGTTCCTGCTTTGTAGCCTGGAAAAGGAATAGAAATCCTTAGTTCTGTTTGTTAAGAAGTGGTTACTCCTGAAGATAATGCTTTCCGTCTTTACTTTTAAACAAAACTATCTTTTCCCTCAGAAACAAAGAAAAAAGAGCCACAAAGATTTTCTTAAAAAATTCAGAGTTGGAGAGCCTAGGAAAGAGGTGTCAGAGCTTGACTGGGCAGGGCTGGAAGGATAGAGCTGAAGATAAAATATAATTAAGATGCGGCCCTTCTTGTGCCGTGTCCCCCCACCCCATTGCTTGAAACTGTTAAGTAAATTACGGTAAAGCCTGTCATTCTACCCTCTCTTTCCTCCTACCCTTTATTCTCTATCTCCATCTCTCCTCAATCTATGAAAGTGTCCCATTTGGAAAAGGAGAAGGACAATGAGCTGTTTCCTCATCCTAGCTACACTGTGTTTCTAAACTTTGTTTTGTGCTTTGAGCATTCAGGTAGATATTTCTTGGGAGTTCTGTGATTGAGATATTTCAAGTAGAGTGGGTGAGGGGAATTTAATAGCAAAGTGGGCATTCTCTTTTTGTGTGGAACAAAGTGAAAGCTTTATCACTGGGGAAGGAGAGAGGAGTTTTTCGCTCACAAGTTATCTGTTTCCCAGGAAACAGACTTAAATTTCATAATAGTTTGACAGTGAAATTCTAAGATTTTATATTCAAAACTTTTTCTGAGCATGTGAATTTGTTGATGTTAGGCTGCTGTTGACTTTCTTTTCCTTCAGAGGCAGATGGTAGGAAACAATTCTTACCACTTCATTGAGTGTTGGCCTCAAGTTCTTTTCTTTTTTTTTCCTATCCCCAGAACTCTAGAATTATGCTTGATTAAAACTGCAGCTGTCCACAAAAATAAAAATAATGATTTTGAAAATACGTACTGGATAAATTATTCAGTATCAATTGGAGAAAAATGCGTGGTAGAGTCTTGAGGAAAAAAATTAGATTTTCAGTAGTGATAGTTCCATAATACTAGGAACAAATGAAGAGTAACAGCTTCTCACTGGCTAGGAAAGAGTTTTACCTACTATGTCAAAAATGAATTTCTTCTTTTTGTTTTCCAATTCATCATGTTGGGAACTATTGACAGTTTGGTATATTCAAGGAGTGCATTGCACATGAAGTTTGAGATGAATATAACTAGGCTAGTGGGCCTAAAAACCAAATCCCGGTCCCCAGATTTTGTCTCTTTGAAATAATTCTGTAGTCAAAGCATGCAAACCGTACAACCTTGTTAAGGGGAAGAAAACAGGGGCTTGGTATTAGATAATTTTTTGATGGCAGATTTAAGGGAAGCTGGGCTGAAATTTCAGCTCATTTTTAAGTCCAGAATCTGTCTTTTAACTCTCCAGTTTTATTTTTGGGTTACTTTTTAAAGATCTTCTATATTCTTTAGTCTTAGTAATTAATAATTTCTCAATTTAACTGAATTTTGATGCCTATCGTTCATTTAAATTTTGAACCTAGATGGATTTATTTTTCCTCTGTGTGTGTGTGTGTGTGTGTGTGTGTGTGTATGTGTGTGTTTTAAGCCTTAATCACTTAACACGTTGAAAGATTAGGTTAGTTGTTGTAATCAGTAGATGATGACAAGATGGACTTTAAAAATTAGATGAAGTAGGAAAATTCAGAAAAGAGATTAATTAATAGGACTCTAGGTCCTGTGAATTAAATATGAAACCGTATAGACTTTCTTACAACAACCAGTAGGCAAAGGGCCAAAGACTACATAGACTTTAAGAAAAGGAAAGTAACATTCAAGCAATGAGTATACTCTGTATATTTTGTCTATGAAGACAATAATTTCCTTAAGAGAAGAAACTTTTATTTAGAGATAGTCATTGCAAATCCTTGCAGTGCGTTCTTGATAACGTGTCTGAGAAAAGACAAAGAATATCCCTCCTATTCCCTCTGTAGGCACTGTGTAACCAGCATTTACTTTGAGACAACCTTTAAATGATCTTTCTCAGTTGGAAATGCAAAATGTTACCTGCATTTATCAGGTGTCAAGAAAGTGAAATCTCAACAGAACGATGAAATGGAGCCTTTCCATAAAGAAATTGTAAATTGGAGTAGAGTTGCTGAACATAATCCTTTGTTGTAGAACCCCTTTGACAAGCCCTTAGGCCCACTTTTCTTATCATCCTTTCTTCTGGGATTCAGCCTGCTTTCCACTTTACAGTTGCCACCTCCTGAGTTTCCCTCTGAGTTCTTTGGGTCTGATTTTGCAGCCAGTCAGAGAAGACAGTCTTCCAAGATTGGAATCTCTTCCCTTTATTGCTGTCTTTCAGGACAAATACTTACTTGATTTTATTTTAAGGACTTTTACTTTTTGTCATCAAAAGAAACCTGATAAATAATGATTGGGAAATACAAAATTCCTGATATTACACATTCATAAAAAAGAAAATGTGTAAGCTTTAAAGTATCTGGTCCTTTTGTTTTCTGATGGAGTGTTAACCAAGTAACTTAGTCTGAAATCGGTTTTCCAGGTAGTCTATGTTGCTCTGTGGAGAAGTGAATGTGTCTCTTTTCTCACACAAAGAGCATGAGCAACTCTTGCATAGCATTCAGTTTTTACAGGGCCCTGTCCCCTGAAGCTGCTTACTCCAATTATGTTAATCTAGTAGGTCCCTTTTTTCCCCCAGTTGATATGCTACAGTTTCTTATAATAAAAAATATGATAATATCAATAAGAATGTGTAAAACAACTGTTAACCTTTATTTAATGACTTACTGTGTTTTGGTAGGATGTCTTTGGGTCCAGAATCTTTGCTGTGTCCTGCAAGTCTGGAACTTCAACTTAAAACTTTTCCATGGATGACCTTTCCTTAGGAAAAATGGCATACTCACTTGATGGTGATTAGAAGCAGATAATTCATTATGTTATTGGAGACATATTATTTGGAATATTTATCAAAAGTTTAAATTTTTTAATTTTATTTATTTTTTTGAGACAAGGTCTCTGTCACCCAGGCTGGAGTGCATAGTGCAGTCTCCACTCACTGTAAACCTCCGCCTCCACATTCAAGTGATTTTGGAGCCCCAGCCACCTGAGTAGCTGAGACTACAGGCACATGCCACCATGCCCAGCTAATTTTTGTATTTTTAGTAGAGACAGGTTTTTGCTTTGTTGGCCAGGCTGATCTCAAACTCCTGGTCTCGAGTGCTCTGCCTGCTTTGGCCTCCCAAAAATGCTTGGATTACAGGTGTGAGCCACTATGCCCAGCCAGGAATGTTTATCAGAAGTTTTTAAATTGTGCATACCATTTGATTCAGTTGATTGGTTATCTGACTTTTTTTAGTATTGGAAATCAGATGTTGACTCTTACGAAATTGATCATCACTGATTTGCTTTTCTTACTAGGTACAATAGAACAGTAGTGTATTCCTTGGCTTGTTGCTTAATTAGTAGTCAATAAACCGGTCATTTTGCTAGTTTTTATTCTTGTCAGCTAGTCAGCATACATTTATAGATTTAGTAGAGTTAATTGTTTCATACACAAAATAATGTACTACAGGTTTTTTCATAATGTCTCATAAAGCATTTAATATTTTATTTTTAAACAATAAAAATAGTTTTACTATATTACATGTATATATTTTTTTCTGACAAAATGGGAGCTATGTACATACACTGTTTTGTGAACTGCTTTTTAATTTTATTTTTTTAATTTATTGCTACTATCTTACCATATGAACAAATACAGGTTTATGCTCGTCATTTTTAGTAACTTTAATATTCTGTCATGTGGTTGTACCATAATTTATTTAACCAATTTCTTATTGGTAGACTTTTAGGTTGTTTCCAACTTCTAGTTTTTTTTTTTTTAATTGTTACAGACAATGTCACACGAATATTTTGGTTGTGCATCATGTGTACTTACGTGTTTACTTAGAGTAAGTTATAAGATAGATTTGCTGGATGCAATTATATACATTTTAATGATTTTTGATATAAGTAGCTACTTTTTTTTTTTTTTTGAAACAGAGTCTCGCTCTGTTGCCAGGCGCCAGAGTGGAGTGCAGTGGCGCGATCTCGGCTCACTGCAACCTCCGCCTCCCGGGTTCAAGCAATTCTCCTCCCTCAGTGTCCCAGGTAGCTGGGACTACAGGCACATGCCACTACGCCCAGCTAATTTTTTTGTATTTTTAGTGGAGACGGGGTTTCACTATGTTGGCCAGGATGGTCTCAATCTCTTGTCCTCGTGATCCACCTGCCTTGGCTTCCCAAAGTGCTGGGATTACAGGCTTGAGCCACCGCGCCCTGCCTGCTACTTTTTTTTTTTTAAAGTACCAACTAGTTTACTAATAGCATTTGAAAATGTTGAAATATTGAAGGTATTCTTTACCCCATATTCCCACCCTATACTGTGTTCTATCATTACTGTTTTTTCCCATCAGATTCGCAAAAATCTTATCTCACATTTACATTTTTTATTATTAGTGAATTTCACATGTTTCTTGGCTATTTGTATTTCTTTTGTAAATTTATGTCCTTTGCTTGTTTTTCTATTAAAATATTATCCCTTATCTGCTTTTATTTTTAAAATTCATTTTATATTTATAATTACATAAACTATACCTTTATTCTTTTTAATTATTCTGTTCTAGGATAGCATTTCTCAAGACCTGACTGATGGAGCACTTGTAACCTGAGGTAATCATTAGAATGTGTTTCATTCTCCAAGATTCAGATTTCTTAGACCTGTGGGGGAATCCATGAATCTGCTACACTTTAAGATTAGAGAACTGCTATTTTGGGGGAAATGAAAATTCTTTAAATAACACCTATACTTTGCCTGTTTTCTTTTTGTCTCACTGCATTCCACTGTTGTTCTTTCCCTTCTTTGAATAATCATAAACTACAGTCTTGATATATCAAGATTATTGTCCTTTCACAGCTTAACAGTAGATTTTACAAAAGCATCTTAGTACATGGTAATTTGAATGTCGTGGTACATAAGGAAGCACTTTTATAAGAAGGTAGGATGCTTTCCTTGCAAGTAAGGCAAAAGGAATAATCAAGAGGAAACCAGGTAAAATAGATGGAATAGGCAGAAGCGTAAGAGGACATTTCAGCTAGTTTTGAAAGCTCAGTGAGATATTGGTCAGTTTCTTCCTCAGGTTTTATGTGGTAGTCTTCTTTGAACCATTGATTTGAAACTCATACCTGTTTGAAAAACAGGTTAGTCTAAATGAAATTTTTGAAATTCTTGGTGCTACTATATACATATTCAACAGGGAGTAATGTTCCCTTTAATTTTTTTAGTTGCAAGCAGATGAACATGCTACATAAGCAATAAACTACAAAGACCGAACTTACATGGATATTTTAATACTATAATCAAATAAAACTTTCAGCAGTTATTTGACATATTTATTGATATGCATAATTGTTACTGTGCTGCATGGTAATTAAGATAAATATGTTTTTAACTGTGGTTAATGTCAGTTTTCTATAGATAGACGTCAACATTTGTGGGCAGAAAAAAAATATGGAAGGCCAAGAAGCTGTTTCAGAAATTTCTGATATAGAACATGAGGAGCTTTAAGGCTTCTTGAGCAGGGTTTGCTTTTAACCTCATTTCCTAAATCTAGGTGCCACAGACTTTTCTTTTTCCCTTCCATTAGTCAAGACCATCTACTAAAGGGAGAAATTGGGAAGATTCTGCCACTGTTTTACTTTCTCCCAGTAGTTTTCTGCCTGGTAACTGAAGCCTGGGACATAGAGGTCCCAATCATTGATAATGTGCAAAGCACAGTTTCTTTGCCTGCTTAAGTCAAAGCAGTTCAGGTCTCATGTCTAAGTTATCATGGGTGCTAGTATTTGAGTTGTCCTATTCATCCGGATCTTTGAGAATTTCTGAACCTGAATTTCTTATCTTTTTCCAACCTAGGTTCACCACAACAAACATAAGACTATTCAGTGCATATGAAACAAAATGAAATAAAAGCAAAGTTAACATCATTACTAAAGCAAATCCAAATGTGATAGCTTAGAATATGGTTTTTTTCATACCAGACCTGCCTTCCATTCCACCCACACCCTCTCAGCTCCAATTGAGAATCACATGTATTTTTGCCCTTGGAAAGTACATACAAGTTAGAAATTCTAAGGCTCCGTGGAAATAATAACTGGGAATTATTCCTATTTCTGCTGTGACTTTTTAGGGATGATTTTTCTGTGCAGCATGGCTGTGTGTAATGACCATTTGTTGATGAAATATTTCTAAGTCTAGTGCTACGTCTATGCTACTAAATTTTTGTATTATCTAAAAAAAATGTAATATTGTGAAAATTTCCTAATATTTTAGAACCTTCTATATGTCAGTTCAGTATTGGTTGATAAAGGTAGCATTTGTATAAACTAATTCAGTGATTAAAATGTCTAATGTTTAATGTGATTTACCATTTATAAAGTATTTTTGCTTACATTATCTTGTGATTCACTCATATCATCCCTGTGAGCAAAGGTGGTATTGGAATCATTTTCAAGAAGAAAAATTCTGGGTGCATAGAACTTAAGGGGTGTGTTTACATTCACACAGCTAGAAAGAGGCTTGAATCTGTAGCTTTTGACTTACTTTTGAGACCACTTTCACGGATGTCTTCTGCCACATCAGTTAATGTAAAAATGTACTATTAAAGATTAAAACATATAATTTTAAGTTTGATAATTTAGGTTATAAGCATAATACATATCATTTAAATAAAATTTAGGACAATAGCGTAAGAATTTTTCAAAATGGATCAATTATATATTGTGGCGGTTAAAAAATTGTCATCATAGATGAAAAGTTAAACCATGTATTATATAAGCAACTGAGGGAAGAAAATTAAATTTGCATTTAAATCCTATTTAAGGATCATTTCAGCTATAGCATAAATGATAAAGTAAAAAAAATATGTCTTTATAAGTACCCACATATTGTTAACTGTTAGGTCAGTATAATATCTCTCATCAAAGATTTTTAATGTCAAGTCCATAATACTTTGATAGGAAATGACTAATGTCTCTCATTTTTTAAATAATACTTTTCAGATATTTCAGTCGAAGGAATAGCTCTTCTCCTAAGATGGAATCTGTGGTTTGGGAATGTGGTTGATCAACTTGATATGTTGGCCAAATGTGCCCCATGTAATAAAATGAAAAGAAGAGACAAGATGATGTCATTTTCCCATATTGTGAAACCAAAAACAAACGCCTTTTGTGAGACCAAGCTAACAAACCTCTGACGGTGCGAAGAGTATTTAACTGTTTGAAGAACTTAACAGTGAGATATAGAAGTACCTTCAAGCTGAGACCTGCAGGTGTATAAATATCTAAAATACATATTGAGTAGGCTTGATCATCCGAATCTCGTTCAGATCCAAGAAGGATGGCAATGAGTTGGATCATCTTCTCTTTTTGGCCCTTGACTATGTTTGTGGGGCATATAGGTGGGCACAGTTTGTTTTCTTGTGAACCTATTACCTTGAGGATGTGCCAAGATTTGCCTTATAATACTACCTTCATGCCTAATCTTCTGAATCATTATGACCAACAGACAGCAGCTTTAGCAATGGAGGTAAGACTTGATCTATTATTTGACATATCTTAGTAAGTGACTCTTACGTTGGCCCGTCAACCAATCTAATGAATATGTTTGATAAACAACAGGAAAATAATATGCTATTTTAAATTATATCTTATACATTTAAACTTTTATATGTTTTGCTTCAGACTCCAATAGATTGAAGAATTCATGTTTGGTGAATGTTATTCATATTTTAGACATACTTTTATAAAGAAATTTGAAACATCAGAAAATGGAAGATTAATAGCCATGCAGAAGTTTAAATTTTAAGAATAACTCCCGAGCAATGAAAAAGTGTTTGTCAGTATCAGTTATCTGTTCTTGATCTTGCAGAATTTTATGAAAGTTTGCTGCCTTATTTGAATTTTTTTAATGGTAATTCTTCAGACATTTTAAATGATTTTAGTTTAGAAACCATTTCAAATTTAGAAACTATGAACACTTTAATTGATAGAGTTAATAATATGTTTAAATAAGTGTGTATATGTCTATAATGGTTTTAGAATTGAGGACAGGAGTATATATACAAGATAAGAACTAGGAGGCAGCAAAAAAAAAAAAAAAAAAAAAAAAACCAACACTAGGAGGCAGTAACCAGCAGTGGTGATAGCACAGGCTTTGAGTTAGACCAACCTGGGTTTGAATTCTACCTCTACCACTTTCAAGCTTTGGCCAAGTTATATGAACTTTCTCTTACAAGCATAGTTTCTTTGCCTGTAACTTAGAAGCTTCTGTAAGGGACAAAGTGAAAATACATGTATAGTGCTTGGCACATAGTAAGTACTCTATAAATGATAGCTTTTATCATTTATTCACATTCTCATATTAACATGGCTACATAATATAATTTAGGGGGAATGTTTGATACATTCGTCTTTAATCTATTTCTATAGTGCTTTCAGCAAATGGAAGCCTACATGTTTTGGAATTCTTCACTTTATAGTAAAACCAAAAGGTACATCATTTTGAGGGAGACTACCCTAAGTATGAGAACATTTGTAAGATTATTATTCATAGATTTTGAAGTAAGTAGGGCATCTTATATATTCTATATATTTGAAAATGCTGTAGAGGTTGAACAAAACATTTTTTGCTTTTCCTCTGAATACATGAGGTCTAAGTGGTTGAAGAGAAGAGATTTGGTGTAGACTATTGGATTAGAATATATAAAAATCGGTATTGGTTTAATACAGTAAGTTTGTTCCAAGCATGGTAGTCTTTGCTATGGATTAAAGCTATGGATTTCTCACAGAAAACTGAATTAGAAACATTTTTATTTCTGGTATCATTTTAAATCATAACTCCTTTGGAAAGCAAATAGGTTAATAAGAAGCAGGTCATAAAGATGTTTGTCCTGACTTGGGTTCAAATTTTGGCTCTGCCGTGTAGTAAGGTTTAAGACTTTGGACAAGTTACTTAACACTCTTGATCTTTGGTTTCTTCGTTTGTGAAAAGGCAGTATAATGATATACCTGAAAGGCTGTTAGGATTAAATGAGAGATTTATAAAGTAGCTAGCACAATGATCATACACAATAGGTAACTCGCAAATGTTAATTCTATTCCAGATTCCATTTCTAAATCATCTAAAGGGAAGTAGGAGAAGTACCATGTATTTGCTTCGGTGAATTTGCATCCCTCATTATAGATTCATGGGACATTCATTCATAGTGATAGCATGATAGACTCTCTCAGCCTTCTCAGATATACCCGTCTAGGTATTTTAGTGACAATCAAGTTGCCTCTGTTTGAATTTCAGACATTCTAGGGAGAGCACCTAAGTGAGTAATAGTTTCTAAGAGAAGGCTGTAATGACTTGAAGTAATGTTGGGAATAGTTGCATATTGCATGGTTGTCCTGTCAGGACAGTGATGCCACTGACAGAAGGAATAGTCAAACACAGTTTGAGAGTGTAATGTTTGTTTAATAGCAAATGGCATGGAAACTCAGCAGGCAATACAGCCTGCTCATTGCTGCTGGTGACACCCTCCACCTCCATCCCTCTACTGATCCAGGAACCAGCTTAGCAGGCATAAGTGATTGGAGCAAACCCAGCACATTCTTGGGTGTTTGCTGTGAGACTGGATGAATTCAAAACAGTTTCCTAGGTGTAACATCTTTCAGCAGGGTCCAGGCTTTAAGCCTGGCTAGAGTTCATTCATTTTTTGTTTGTGTTTTTTTTGAGACATGGTCTCACTCTCTGGCCCACACAGGAGTGCTATGGTGCAATCACAACTCACCACAGCCTCAACCTCCCAGGCTCAGGTAATCCTCCTGCCTTAGCCTCCGAAGTAGCTGGGACTACGGATGTGTGCTACAACCCCTGGCTAAGTTTTTTGTATTTTTTGTAGAGACAGGGTTTTGCCGTGTTGCCCAGGCTGGTCTCGAACTCCTGGGCTAAAGCGATCCACCCACTTAGGCCTCCCAAAGTGCTGGGATTATAGGTGTGAGCAACTGCGCCTGGTCTAAGTCCATTTCTTTACTGTTTTGTGGGCTAAAATGAGTGCGTGGGACACGATGGCATATTGGCAGTAAGCTAGAGTAACCACGAATAGGAGAAAGGGCAGAATCTGGGTTATTTTAAATTTAATTATTCACAGTCAACAAGTTGGATATTCTTACATTGTGTCTACAGGGTTCCTATTCTGTACTTTATTGAGATTGGATAAGTTTAAATGGGTAAGTGTCAATCCATTAAGTTAGAAAAGAAGGTCCTTGCTAATATGTTTATTTATTTATCTCTGTCTTCTAAAATATGCACATCAGTATACAGACACACATGCTAAATTTTTCTAAGTTGTTAACTTGATATTCTCTCTTTTACTTGTAAATGAGTAGCTTTTGACAGGAAAAAAAATCTCATTTCTGAGCCTTCCAAACCATTTTGAGCTGTCCAAATTGATAAGTGAATTTTTGGGAACTGTTCATCATGGAGCAATAATCAACAAATGTCAGTAGCAGTCTTTACTGAGCCACCTATTATCAGGTATTTATGACTCTAGTGGTAATAAAAGATTTGGGCAGACTTTTCTCCATACTGAATAATTAAACATATTGGCTAGGACGGCAACAGATTAGTTTCAGAAGCACTAGAATAGGGATAGGAGACTTGTATTCTCTCACTAACTAGCTTTGAGACCTCCTTGTGTTGATTTCCAATAGGAAGTAAATTTTTCTCGTGCCATTTTGCGGGGTTATTGTTAAGATCAAGTGAGATAAGTGGCATTTATGTTAAAGAACTTTGAAAAGTTAAAGTGCTGTGTGAATACAGAGCATTATTCTTTGTTGCCTGTCACCCTATTTTTAAATTTCAGTTAGTATGTGGAAGGAGCAATCTTTAATCTCTTTGGGAGGTTGATTGCTTGCCGCTCCCCTCCCCTCCATATATATAGGAAAGTAGGCCTCTCTATAGGATAATCAGAGGAAAAACTCCTGGGATGGTTTGTGTTTGCCTCAATTTCCTATTTTCCTTTGTCATTCTCATTAAATATTTTTTATGATTTAATGTTTTCTTATAATGGGAGCATGGGAAGCTGGGAATGGAATAAATCCTAGTAGGAACACAGAGCCTAAAAGCCTGAACATCCTGTATCTCTTATGGTTCATTTAGAACAAAGTATGTTTGAACCAGCCTCTCAGTTATCCAAACTCACAGTTGAGCTTTTTACTAAAAAACTTTATTACAGAAATTTTCAGTATATACAAATATAAATAGAGTAATATAATGAAATGCCATGTATACTCTTGTTTCATTATGACAGCACATCCTTCTGGGTCACTTTGAAGCAAATCCCAAATATCAAATTTCATGAATAAATATTTTGGTATATATCTCTGAAAAGTAAGATGTCTTTCAAAATATATGAACACAATACCTTTATTCCTTTATCAGTGTCAAGTATTAAATTAATATTCAAATTACTGTTGCATATTTCACAATTTTTTTTCATATTGGCTTTTTCTAATTAGGATTCATACATGCATCCAGTTGATATGTCTCTTAAGTCTGTTTCAATTTGTAGGTTTTCCTTTCTTGTTCCCCTTTTTTCCCTGTAATATATTTGTCTTACAGTTTCTCATAGTCTTTATTTTGCTGATTGCATCCCTGTGGTGTTGTTTACCATATCTCTGTCTCTTTTATTTTTGTAAACAGGCACTGTAGAGGCTTGATTAGATACCAGTTTGGTTTTTTATTGTTGTTTTGGAAGGAATACTTCATAGTTACCTAACATACTCCTGTCAGGAGCACATAATACTAAGTTGTTACCCTTTTTATAAATTTATAGTTCACAGCCATTGATGATTTCCTAGACCTATAATTTTGTGAGGGGTTTGCAAAATGGTGATATTCTAATTGTCACCTTTTCTTCATTTCTTTCTTTTCTCTCCACCCCCGCCCCCTGCTCCCCACCCCACCTGTGGCAGGTAATTGAAGCTTTCTTCTTTTCTTAACTGGAATATTTGGAAACTTCTCATTGACTATTGGATTACTTTCCTGTACAGTTTATATAAGAAAGACAGGATAAGTGCTTGCTTGTTCCCCCTTCATTAGTTTTTAGAATAATGAGTTGATTCCCAAGCATCCATCAAAAGTGACCAATGAGGGTTTTTTTTTTTTGGTTTAAGTTTCATTGTGAACTCAAGGATTTTTTTAAAACATATTTGATGTTTTAAATCTATCACAGTTATTATTCTTATTGGCACTCAAAATGCTCCATCTTTGGTAGTGGGAGCCTCTACATGGTAGCTCCTGAGTGTTTTGTTTTTGAGACAAGGTCTTGCTCTGTCACCCAGGCTGGAGTGCAGTGGAGCAATCATAGATTACTGTAGCCTCAAGCTCCTAGGCTCAAACAGTCCCCCGTACCTCAGTCTCCAAAGGAGGAACTACAGGTACATGCCATCATGCCTCGCTAATTTTAAAGAACTTTTTTTTGTAGAGACAGGGTCTCACCATGTTTCCCCAGCTGGTGTTGAACGCCTGGCTTCAAGCTATCCTCCTGCCTTTGCTTCCCAAAGCACTGAGATTACAGGCATGAGCCACTGTGCCTGACCCTCTTTAGTGTTTTTGACACCACCCTAGTGGTGTTTAATAGTTTCTTTTGTTTCTGGTGTGATTCAAGCTCACTTCATAAAATTCTGTGTCAGACCCTGAATCATCAATTTCTCTAGGAAGCACTGGTTCCTTTCATTTGGAAATGATACTTAGAGACCACTGTCTGCGTGCTAAGTGTATTGATACTAAATCATTTTTAGGCCTTTTCATGAACAGAGCTAGGGAATACTTTTTTTTTTTAAAGAGAAAGTCCCATCATGAGTTTATACTGATATTTGCAATTCAAATAATATTGCAGGGTGTTGTTTTGTTTTTGAGACAGGGTCTTGCTCTGTTACCGGGGTTAGAGTGTAGTAGCCCGATCAGAGCTCACTGCAGTCCTCATCTCCTGGGCCCAATTAATCCTCCTACCGCAGCCTCCTGAGTAGCTGGGACTACAGGTGCATGCCACCATGCCTGGTTAATTTTTGTGTTTTTTGGTTTGTATGTTTGTTTGTTTGTAGAGACAGGGTTTCACCATGTTGTCCAGTCTGGTCTCGAACGTTTGTTCTCAAGCAGTCCACCTGCCTTGGCCTCCCAAAGTGCTGGGATTACAGATCTGAACCACTGTGCCTGACCAGGGATTTTATTTAGTATCTTTATATTCATTTTTCTCTATTATCTTATCCTCAAGTTTATTATATACATATGTAGTTTCAGAATAATATTAGCAATATTATTACTAACGATATAATTACAGCAAGCAGTTTAAGATTTCTTTGTACTTCTTTTTGTCCTTTAGGGATGTATATCAGCAAGGATGTACAATCAAATTATTGTGTTTTAAGTCACTGAAATATTTTTTCTTCATGTGGTTAAACACAATACACTGTTAGGTTCTTAATGTTTTATTTTGATTTTGAGGAATGACTTTTTAAATTTTTTTATTTAAATTTATTTTATAATGATACTTCAAGGTACATTCAGAGAAGTCTAGTTTTTTTTTTTTTTTTTTTTTTTTTTGATTTTGGGTCTCACTTCATCACCAGGCACCAGGGTGGAGTACAGTGGCGTGACCTCGGCTCACTGCAACCTCTGCCTCCCGGGTTCAAGCAATTCTCCTACCTCAGCCTCCCGAGTAGCTGGGACTACACGCGCGCGCCACCACACCC